>JAULBY010065208.1:0-33189 GCA_032358315.1 Ophiocytium majus | reverse complement strand
GGTCGTTTCGCGCCCAGTCCGTTCGCACTGGCAGGCCTTTTCCAACGTGTCAACTTCTGTTAACCATCCGAGTTGACAAATTAACTCGGTGACGTTAACGTCTGGCCCGATGACCGCCATGAACCAGTCGCAGTTCGCCGAGCACTCGAAGGTGACCAGGGCCGCCGTATCCAAGGCAGTCAAGGAAGGTCGTATCGCCGTGCGGTCGGACAAGCTCATCGATCCGACGGACCCGAAGAACTTGGCCTACGTCCAGGAGCAGGCGGCCCGTAAGGGTGGAGGGAAGCCGCCGCCTAAGCGGCCCCCTCGGCGCCCACCCCGGGTTGACTTCGTCGATGTCCCGGGCGGCGAGCTTCCTCCCGACTCTGGCGACGAGGAGGATGAAGAGGACGACGGAGACAGCGGCGACCTCATCGGGGCAGAGAAGCGGGCGTCGATCAAACTGAAGAACGCCCAGACCGCCCGGCACATCCAAGCTCTGGCTGAGCGCATGGGCCTCCTTGTCCTCCGCGAGGTAGTCGAGCAGCACGACTCCAAGGTCGCCGTCGAGATCAACCGATTCATCACCTCGTGTCGGACGATCAATAAGCGGTATCGGGCGATGGTCCAGTCGGGTAGCTCTGAGAAGGAGACCCAGACGTACCTCGAGGACGAGATGACCGCGATCACGAAATCGGTGAAGCTGGCCCTGGAGGACTTTTGAAGACGGTAGCCAGCGACAACATAGCGGCGGCCGTCGAACGAATGCTTAGCCCGGCCGTTCGTGGAGAGATGAGGACCTGGCGGAAGCGGTCGAGCATCGACAAAATCAAAGACGAGGTTAACCGCCTCAAGGTCAACGAGTGGGCGGAAAAGAAACGGATTCTTCCTCCCGACCTGACGTCCATGCCCGGGCCGTTTCGTTTTGATCAAACCCCATGGCTTATTGAGCCATGCGAGATGGTGAGCGACTCCAGCGAAGTGAAGCAGATCGACATCATGAAGGCCAGTCGCGGCGGGTGGACTGTCGGCTTCGGCGAGAACCTCTTCGGGTACAAGATCGACGTGAGCCCCGATAGCATCATCTACGCCACCGCCGACGAAGAGACCGCGAAGATGGTCATGAAGATCCGAATCCGGCGCATGATCCAGTTGTCAGGCCTGGAACATAAGGTTTTCGCCCAGGCGAAGATGAAGAAGAGCCGCGACACCGGTTCCACCGACACCCTTCTTCAGTTCGTCGGGGGAAGGCTCGAGGCCATGGGTCCGAACTCGGAGGCAAAGACGCGGGACCGGTCTGCCAAGATCTTGTACTTCGATGAGGTCGAGAACGCCCCCCTCGAGCTTCGGGGAAACGGCTCCCCCCTGGCCGCCCTGGAAACGAGAACGAAGGAATTCTGGGACCGGAAGATCATTCACTCCTCTACCCCGAAGGTCAGGCAGACCAGCCACATCGAGCCCCTCTACCTCGCAGGGGACCAAAGACACTACTTTTTTCACTGCCCATACTGCGACCACTTCCAGACTCTAAAGTGGGGAAAGGATCACCTCATCTACGAGACCGACGAGAGGGGGAATCTGAAGCCGGAGTCGGTCTACTATCGGTGCGAGAAAAACGGCTGCCGGATCAAGGAAGAGGACAAATACAAGATGCTCCAGTACAAGGGGCACGGCGGGACGGCGGAGTGGGTCCCTACGGCTGTACCGGACGAGCCAGGACACATCTCCTACTTCTGGCCAGGTTGGTACTCGCTTTTCTACACGTGGGTCGATGTCTGCCGGGAATGGATCAAAGCGCAGGGAGACCCTCGCCTCCTCCAGATTTTCTGGAACACGACAGGAGGGGGAACCTGGGAGGAGCGAGGCGAAGCCCCGCCGGCCCAGGAGATCGCGTCTCGAGCCGAGGGGTGGCAGTGCGAGCGGATTGGCGACTCCGGGAAGGTATTGTACTCCCCTGGGCCTTTCGATGGGCTTTCCCTTGTGACCATGGGCGTTGACGTGCAGGCCGACCGCCTCGAGGCCGAAGTGGTCGGGTGGGGCCGAGACAAGGAGTCCTGGTCACTGGGGTATCACGTCCTCCCGGGCGACACCTCCGACCCGAGGGGCAAGGCCTGGTCGGCCCTTCAAGAGATCATCATGAGCACTCACGCCCACAAGGTGATCGACTTGGCGACCATCGATACCGGCTTCAGGCCGGACTCGGTGTATCAGTTCGCCGACCGGTTCTCCTCGGGAGTACTCCCGGTGAAGGGGACCGAGAACCTCTGGAACGGCAGGGCCGTTTTCCAGTTGCGCAACGTGGTCGGCTACTCAGTGCAACGGGCTGACCTGAACGACTGGATCTTGAAGTCTGAAGTCTACAGCCTCCTAAGGTCAGGCGACCGCTCGCTACCCGGGTTCGCTCACTTCCCGGAGGACTACCCCGACAAGTATTACGAGATGCTTACGGCCGAGGAGTACCGGCAGGTGCGCGGCAAGAATGGGAAGCCCAAAATGACCTGGGACGCCGGGTCACGGCGCAACGAAGCCTTCGACTGCCGGGTCTATGCTCTCGGTGCTCTCTACGTCCTGGCCCACGATTACTGCGGCCGCTCCGGCCTGGAGGCCATCGACTGGGCCTTCTTTTGGGACAATCACGCTTGACAGAGTTACAAAAGTAACTCCTAATATGGCCCATGGTAAGAAGCGAGACTGAGCTGAGGGCTGAACTCACCGCCTACTATGCCGCGAGGATGCAGATCATCAGCGGTGCCCAGTCTTACTCCGTCGATTCCGGCCAGTCGAAAAAGGCTGTGACGAAGGCCTCGCTTCCCGAGGTAAACCGGACCATCGAAACGCTCGAGCGTCAACTCGAAGCCGTTCTGGATGGCGGGGCGTCCGACATCGTGAGCCCCGACGTGAGGCGGTATCCTTGAACCCGTTCAAGGCCATGGGCCAATCCATCGCCCGCCGCATCGTCGCGGCTGCTGGCTGGGGGCCGGTTGTACCTTCTGGCCAGGGAAATTGGACTGGGGCGAAGATCGGAAGCGAAAGCGACCACCCGGCCCTCTGGGATGCTGACTACCGAACCCTCCGGGCCCGGTCCCGCCAGGCGCGGTTCGAGTCGATCCAGGGCCGCGCCCTCACGAGCGTCCTCGACAAGAACGTCGTCGGCTCCGGGTTGGTCCTCGAGTACGCTCCCGCGTGGGACATCATCGACCCCCAGGGCCTAATCAGCGCGGAGGACCGCCGGGCGTTCGTGAAGAACGTACAGCTCAGGTGGGACCTCACCATGCGCTCGAAAGACCTCGACGCCTCGGGCCGCCTGACGGGTTACGAATTGCAGGGCTTCGAGTTCTCCAACCGGGTCGTGGACGGCGAGACCTTCCCCGTCTTTCGGTACTTGGATGGTCCCTGGCGCCTGACCCCGCTTACCGTGCAGTTCATCCAGCCCGACCAGGTGGACACCCCGCCCGGGAGGGCGTTCTACTCGCCGGACGACAAGATCCGCATCGTGGACGGAATCGAGATCGACCAGTCGGGCCGCGAGCTGGCTATCCACGTCAAGGACCCACTGACCTACCAGTTCACGCGGCTCCCGATGTCGGGCCCCACTCGCCAATTCGTCCTTCACCCGATGCTCCTGGAGGCCATCGGCCAGGTCCGGGGAATGCCCCACCTTGCCCCCTTCGTCCACGATCTAGAGGGGATTACCTCTTTCGATGTCGCCGAACTTGCTTCGGCGAACATCAATGCGAGCATTGCCGCTGTAGTGGAGCCGTCAGACGAGTTCGACAGCTCCAAGCCATTCAAGGCCGGCGGCGGGCCTCAGTTGCGCGGGGCCGCTCCGACGAACGACACGCCGGTAGAGGCGACATCCTCGTCCTCGGTTCCAATCTGGAAACGCCCTGGGATGATCCTCCAGGCCCTCAAAAAGGGCGAAAAGTTCAAGCAATACGACACCAACAGACCAAGCGTAAACGTTGAAGCGTACATCATGGGCAAGCTCAAGCATATGAGCGCCGCGACGGGCATCGCTGTCGAGGTGTTGCTCCAGGCCTTCAACGCGAACTACTCGGCCAGCAAGGCCGCCATCGAGATCACCTGGAACACGTTCGAGCAGTGGGTCTACCGCTGCGTCGCCGGGTTCCAGATCCCCCTGTTCAAGGCCTGGCTCGGCGAGGAAATCGCGGCCGGACGCATCGTGGCCCCGGGCTGGGGGGTGCCGATCCTCCGCGAGGCCTACCTGAAGTGTGAATGGACCGGCGTCCGAAAGCCGTCCCTTGATCCGCTCAAGGAGGCCAGCGCAGCCGCCGCGTGGGTCAAGGCAGGCTTCTCCACGCGGGAGCGGGAGGCCCTCCTCCACAACGGCAGCGAGTATGCGGAAAACATCGCTCGTCTCAAGGAAGAGAACGCCGCCTTGGCCGAGGTCAATGCCCCCCTCGAGGCCCCAGCGGCCGCAGCACCTGGCGCAGGTAGTTCCGATGGTGAACAGACCGGTGGTACCCCGTCGCCCGACGACATCAAGGCCGCCTTCGACGGTTACGGTGTCGGTGTTCGTGCTGGCGTGGTCACACCGCAACCCGAGGACGAGGTTCACTTCCGAACCCTGGCCGGGCTCCCCGCGATGACCCAGGCCGTCGTCGACGCATGGGACGAGGACGGCAATGTCCGCCGCCCTATCACCTTGACGCAGCCTGAGGCCGAGACCCCCGACAGCAAGCCGACCGAGAAGACCGACACCCCCCCGGAGGAAAAATGAGCTGGGAACAAATCGGCGTGATCACCACCGCCATCATCGGAGTGGGCGGGCTCATCGTCTGGGCCATGAGGTCCATCGTGGCCCCCCTCGGGGTCGTGGTCCAAAACAACACCGACGCCCTCAAGGAACTGGGGGCTGATCTCAAGGACGTGAATCGGGTGCTGGGTGAACATGGCGAGGAGCTCGCGTCCATCCGCACCCGCCACGAGATCGAGGACCGGGAGGGTGGAAGATGATCTACCGCATCGAGGTCGAGCGCAAGAAGTCCAGTTACCAGTTTAAACGGAACATGGCCAGCCCCGATTCTTGGGATGGCGACCATAACGCCCAACACAACATGGAGGACGTAGCCACACTCTACCGTGATTCGATTCCGATCTGGACCGGGCCGATGCAAACCGTCGCAAACATGCCTGGGGGGCGACACTCCGACACCGTCGCCCCCGGTCAGTTCTTCATCAAGTGGAACGTCCCCCGGAGATCTTTTAAGGGGCACATCCACGGAATCGTCGGTGCCGTTGACCAAGACGGGCAGAGGATCGACGAGAATTCCGTTCAAACCATTCCAGGAAAAAATGGGGCACCTGTCGACATGGCTCGGTGGATCTTCGCCCACTCGACCAGGAAGAACGACCCGGCCCCCGATGGTCAGGTCACCCGATTCGCCTGGTCCCTGGGGTGCTTCATTACAACCCCCGAAAAGCAGGACGAACTCTGGGTTACGGGTAATCGGGAAGGTTTTACGGACGGAATGAGAATCCTCGTAATTCTGCGGGAAGTATGAATCAACAGTTTTTACTTGACAGAGTTAAAAAAGTAACTCTTAATGTGGCCCCGAAAGGAGGTGCCCAGTGCGCAAGCTGATTCTCACCGCATTGAAGTGGATCTGCAAGCAGGCCTGGGCCCTCGTTTCCGACGCCCAGTGGGACTTCGACCCCTTCAAGGCAGGCGGGTTTGCCGCCTTCGGTCTGTCGGCCGCCCTGATCGGCAAGACCGTCGCCATGGTCGACGCCGGGGTGGACGCCCTGTTGATCGGCATCGTCGCCGGGCTTGTCACTGTCCCCATCTCCATGGGGACCTACCTTTTCGGGCTCGCGCGCAAGTCCGATGCCACCATCTTGGGCGCCGGGGGTGAAAAGTGAAACCCTCCCCCCTCATGCTCATCGAGCGCTCGCGGTTCGACCGCCTCCAGGCCACCCGGGCCGAGTTGCTCGAGGTTGCCAGGAGTCTCGGGACCGCCGAAGCCATGCGCGAAGGCATCGCCGACATCATGGCCTCGGCCACCCTCCTGCGCACTCCGACGACCGCCGAGGAGCGGGCCGCCTCGTACATTCTGGACGCCCAGGGAGTCGCCCACATCCCTGTCCTCGGCGTTCTGACTCCCCAGGTCGACGACTCTCCCTGCGCTGCCTTCGACCAAGGGGCCGAGACCGAGTACGGCTATATCATTGCCGCCGTCCAAGCTGCCGACGCGGACCCGCGCGTCCAGCTCATCCAGCTCGAGTTTGACTCGGGTGGCGGCTACGTGGACGGGTGCGATGTTTGCGCCCAGGTCATCAACGCGGCCCAGAAGCCCACCCGGGCCGTCGTGTCGAACTGCTGTGCATCCGGGGCTCTGTGGCTGGCCAGCCAGTGCGACGAGATCATCGCCACCTCCCCGGGCGCGGTGGTCGGGTCCGTCGGCGTGGTCTGCGAACTCTACGACGACACCAAGGCCCTGGCTAACAAGGGCATCAGCCGCATCACCCTGACCAGCACGGACGCCCCCCAGAAGCGTCCCGACATCACGACCGACGAGGGCCAGGCCCAGATCGTTTCCAGCCTTGACCAGACCCACGCCGTCTTCCTTGACCGCATCGCCCACGGGCGCGGGGTCACAGTCAAGTACGCCAGCGCGAACTTCGGACGCGGCGGTGTGATGAGCGCGGCCGAGGCCGTCAAGGTCGGCCTGATCGACGGTGTCCAAGGTCAGGTCCTCAAAAACAGGAGATCCCCCGGCGTCGCCGGAGCCGCCGTCCAGACGGCACAAGAAAAGCAGGAGGAAGCGGAAATGGATATTTCCACGCTTACCGCTGAAGAGCTCGCCAAGGCTCGTCCCGACCTGGTGGCGGCTCTCGGCAGTGGCCAGGCCGACCAGGCCCTCAAGGCCGAACGGGAGCGGGTCGCCGAACTCGAGACCCAGCTCGGTCTCAGCCCCGAGAGCGACAAGATCGTCGAGGAGGCCAAGGCCACCGGGGCCACCTACGCCCAGGTCATGCCCCGGATCAACGCGGCGGTCCTGAGGGCCGCTAAGCCCAGCGAGAACCCCCCCGAGGTCGGCACCCAGGCGAGCACCACCGCCGGGGGTCCCGACGAGGTCAAGCAGATGGCCGACCTGATCGCGGCCGGATTCGGCGAGCGCCGAAAGGGAGATAAGTGATGCCCCCCGTCACCACCGAGTCCCTCACCAGGGACAATCTCATCGTCGGTTCGGCCGAAAAGATCGTCACCGACAAGGTGATCATCGTGTCGGGCGCGGGCAACCTGGTCCGGGGCACGGTCCTCGGGAAGATCACCGCCTCCGGCAAGTTCACGACCGCGCTGTCTGCCTCGTCCGATGGGTCCCAGAACCCGGACGCCATCCTAGCCGAGCCCGTCGACGCCACCAGCGGCGACAAGGTGGGTGCCGTGTACCTCGCGGGCGAGTACAACCAGGGCGCCCTCACCTTCGGGGCCGGGGTCACCGTTGCCACGTCCAAAGACCCCCTTCGGCTGAAGGGGATCTATCTCAAGACCGTGAGCCCCTAGGAGGAGCCATGCCCATCAATATGTTCGATACCCGGGCGATGCTCGAGGCCATGTCCCAGCTCACCCCCCCCACCACCTTCCTCCGGGACCGGCTGTTCCGGAACGAGAAGGTCTTCGATACCGACACGGTCGACATCGATATCGTGCAGGGTAAGCGCCGCGTGGCGACCTACGTCTCCCCCCTTCAGGCGGGTACCGTGGTCACCCGGGACGGATACTCGACCAACACCTACAAGGCGCCCTACGTCAAGCCGAAGATCGCCACCACCGCCGCCGACATCCTCAAGCGGGCGCCGGGTGAAATGGCCTATGGGACCAAAAGCCCGATGCAGCGGGCCGCCGCCCAGCTCGGCCTCGACCTCGTGGGGCTGAACGACATGATCACCCGGGCCGAGGAGATTCAGTGCGCCCAGGCCTTGTTCACGGGGCAGATTGTCCTCCGCGACGCCAACGACGCCTTGGTCCTACCGGTCAAGGCCTCCCACCTCGTGACCAAGACGGGGACCGACCTCTGGACCAACGCCGCCTCGGACCCTCTGGCGCAGCTCCGCTCCTGGAAGCGGCTGATCCAGCAGGACGGAAGCCTCAATCCCACCATGGCGGTGCTCGGGGCTTCGGTCGTCGATGCCCTCATGAACCACGCGAAGATCACCGGGAACCAGGGCCTCCTGTCCTCGATCAAGGCCGACCTCGGCCAGATTCAGCCCCAGGCTCTCCCCGGCGGCGTGACCTACCTGGGCCGCCTCCGCGACCCCGGCATCGACCTGTACAGCTACGACGGCTTCTACCGCGACGCCAGCGACACCGAGCAGCCCATCGTCCCCGTCGACAAGATCTTGCTGGTCTCCGAGGAGGCCCGCTTCGACAGGCTGTACGGCGCGATCATGGACAACGAGGCCTTCTACGGATTGCCCCGGTTCCCCAAGTCCTGGATCGAGCCCGACCCCTCGGTGCGCTGGCTGATGGTCCAGTCTGCCCCCCTCATGATCCCCCACCAGATCGACGGTTTCGTCACCGCGAAGGTGGTCTGATCATGGCCGTGAAGCGCTACACCGTGCTCAAGGGTCACGTGGACTTCCAGGACAAGAAGGGCAAGACGAAAACGGCCGTCCCCGGTGGGGTCGCGTTCCTCGACGAAGACGAGGTCGAGTCGAGACGGCTGGTCGAGGAAGGCGTCGTCGCCCTCGCCGACAGCACGGGGGGCGCCGCCGGTGATCAGGAGCCCGACGAATGACCTACCGCGTTGCCGATGGAGCCAAGGTGTCGATGGGCCGCGAAGGCGTCATTGCCTCCGGTGCCGTCCTCACCGAGGAACAGGTGGCTCGGTTCGGCGCCGAGGGCATGGCTGACCTCATCCGGGGTCGGGCCGTCGTCGAGGTGACCGAACAGAAGCCCACCAAGGGTGCGAAGCCAGCCGAAGAGGTGGCCCCGGTATGAACCTGGCCGAGCTTGCCGAACAGGACAACGCCATGCTGCTCGAAGACGACGTGGGGGGCTTCGCTCACGCGATCCTCCTCACCTTCTCCGAGGGGGACCCACTCCCCCTCAAGGGAGACTTTGACCGCACGTCGATGACCAGGGACCCTCTCTCCGGGGTCAAGTTCGCGCAGGCCAAGGCCTCGGTGACCGTGGTCTCGTCCAGGCTCACCGGGAGGACCATCGACGACACCGTCAAGGTGACGGTGTCGCTCGGCGGTTCGGTGGTGTTCGAGGGCCTCGCCGGTCAGGTGTTGCCCGACGATACCGTGGGTTGGGTCACGATCATGTTGACGAGGTTGGAGTCGTGACCCTGTGTCCGATGCCCCTCGACAGCGTGGTCCTGGATTCGTGCTCGGCGAAGCTCAAGGCCTACGCAACGGCTCAGAACGCCATCCAGGCCGGGGCCGGATTCGACGTGGCAAGGAACCAGCTCCGGCCCCACAGCCTGACCAAAGGGGCGCTCGTGAATCTCTGGTCCGGGTCCCAGCCCAAGGGCGAGATCCAGCGCACCGGGGGCATCGAAAGGGCCACGATCAACGCCGACTTGTTCACCCGCATGGTGGACCGTTCGGTGGGGGGCGTCGTTACCCATGGTGACCAGGCGGCCTTCGACCGGCTCCTCTGGCTCCGTGAGCAGGTAAAACGGTGCCTGTGGGACCTGATCAACTTCGATTTCGGTCTCCCTCCGGGGGCCATTTCGGAGCGACCGGTTCCGGTATGGGAACTGTTCCTCACGGAACACGGTTTCCCGGACGACACGATTGTGGCCGGCCGCTGGTCGTTCGAGGTGCCCTACTCCTGGACGCCGGATGATTCGGCCCCCGTGGTCGAGTTTGAAACGGTCTCAGTGACCGAGCTCTCGGGCGCGTTCGCCGTGATCGTGTGAGTTTGATTTGACCAACCGGGTTAAGAAAGTGACCCGAACGACCAGAAAAGGAGGCCGCCATGGCCGTCGGTTTTGACAACGTACCGGGGAACGCCGCCGCGTCCGGTATCTTCATTGAGCAGCGGGTCAAAAGGGTCGGCGTCGGCGGCCTGCTGATCCCGATGCGCGTCGGGGTCCTGGGCCAGGTCAACGCCGGCAAGACCCCGACCTTCAACGTTCCCCTCCGCAACCTGAGCCCCGACGAGGTTGGCGCGATTGCGGGCCGTGGCTCGGAGCTTCACATCGAGGCGAAGGCCATTTCCAAGGGCATCGGCTCCGTGGCCGTGGACTACATTCCCCTCGCCCTCGGGACCACCGCCGCGACCGGTACCATCACCATCACCGGCACTGCTACCGGTCCCGGCACCATTGCCGCTTACATCGGTGGCGACCGGGTGCCGGCCGCTGTGGCCACCGGGGACACCCCGACCCAGATGGCGACGGCCGTGGCCAACGCGATCAACGCCCAGGTGGATCTCCCTGTGACCGCCGCCGCCTCGACCGGTGTTGTCACCCTGACCAGCAAGTTCAAGGGGCTCGTGGCCAACTCCATCACGGTGCTTCTGGACCTCAACAGCGGCGACCTGACCAGCGAGCCTGCCGGCGTGAGCATCGCCATCGTCCCGATGGCCTCCGGTGGTGGTAACCCCGACATCACGGCCGCTCTGGCCTCCGGACTCGGCAACACCTGGTACACCCACCTGGTGGTCCCCTATGCCGACGCCGCCACCCTGGCCGCCCTCAAGACCTACGGCGACCTGCGATTCGACCCCGCGTTCAAGCGGCCCTTCGTGGCCTACGTGCCCCAGGCTCTTGGCTTCTCCGCATACCAGACCTTCCTGGGCAGCGTGAACACCCCGTGGATCGTGCCCCTCAACGTCGAAGGTCTCTATGACCTGCCCGCCGAGATGGGCGCGGCCTTCGTTGGCGTGGCCGCCGCCTCGGCCCAGGTCAACCCGGAGCGGCCCTGCAAGAACATCACCATCCCCGGCATCCGTGGTGACACCACGAAGTCGTGGAGCTACCCCCAGAAGAACACCACGGTCCTGGCGGGGGGGTCGACGTTCTCGACGCTGGACGATGGCTCGGTCGTGTTCTCGGACGTGATCACGTCGTACAAGACCAACGCCCAGGGTGCGGCCGACGACGCCTACCGCCAGGCCTGCACGGTCCACTGCAACCAGGCCAAGAGCTACAGCCTCGAGAACCTCTACTCGGGAACGCCCTTCGACAGGGCCACCATCGTCGATGACGACGCGGTCACCTCGAAGGAGTACGCCATCAGTCCGAAGAAGGCCAAGGGCTTCTTGATCGGTCTGATCGACAAGCTGTGGATCGAGCAGGGGTGGTCCAAGAACCGCGACGGCATCGTGGACTCGATTGTGGTCGAGCCCAACGGAACGAACCCCGAGCGCCTCGATTTCCAGTTGCAGGACAGCCCCGCCGCCGCCCTGTCTGTCATCGCTATCCGGGATAACTGGAACTTTGCAGCCTAAGGAGTAAACCATGGCGAGCGTAATCCGCGCCGGAGATGTCCGGCAAGTCACGATCAACGGCCGCGAGTTCGACGCCAAGGGCGGCGAAGGCAAGATCACCATCACGGTCGGCAAGCAGTTGATGATCAACAAGGCCGACCCCACTGGCAACGGGCGCCTGGCCGTCACCCAAAACCGGAAACTCCCGGGCTTCAAGGATCTCGAGTTGTCCATCGACGACTCGAGGAAGGATCTGGAGTACCTCCAGAACCTGTCGAACCTCGCCTCGGTGGTGCCGGTCAACATCACCGTCGCCGGGTCGAAGGTCTACTCGGGTCAGCTCGTCATCATCGGCGACGTGGATAAGGACTACTCGGGCGGCACCACTACCATCGAGATGCGCGGCGAAGCCTTTGAGCAAATCTAAGGAGAGAGAAGTGAGCGACGAAGTTAAGCCCCTGGCCCCCGAGGTCGTCGAGAACGAACTGAACACCATCCTGGACGCCTTCGACGTTCCGCGCCCGAAGGACGAGAAGTCCGGGAAGAACCTCGAGCCCCTGCGCAGGGCGATTTCGGACGGCCTGGTGGTCCTCGACGAGTCCGGCGACGCCCCCACCATCAAGTTCAGCCTCCGGAAGCCGGTCAAGAACGAGACGACCGGCGAGATCGTCCTAGCCTCGGTCACCCTCAGGGAGCCCGAGACCAAAGAGGTCAAGCGGATCAACCGTGGCGTGAAGCTCACCATCGAGGACGAGTCGGCGGAGATGGACATGGGCGATGCGACCCAGAAGACCATCAACGCCTTGACCACCCTCGGCGGTGTGCCCCTGGGCCTGGTGGACCGGATCTTGAACCGGGATCTCAAGGTCCTGTCGGTGATCGCGGGTTTTTTCGGGTAGTTCCGGACGACGTGCTGGAGGTGATGCTCTGGCGCGTTGGAGGTCGGTTTCACTTTCCAGATAGAGATTTTGAACGCATGACCGTCCGGCGTCTCGAGATGTGGGACCGGGGTGCGCGGCGCATGACCGAAGAGGAGGCGGCGAACAGTGGCGAGTAACTACACGATCAGCACCATTTTCGCCGCCGTCGACCGGATGAAGCCCGTCATCCAAGGGATGAAGGCCTCGGTCTTGGACTACGCTGGCACTCTCAAGCGAGCGAAGTCCGAGGCCTCAAACGGTCTCTTCGGGGCCGTTCTCGGTGGCAACCTTGCTTACCAAGGTGTCACGATGGTGGCCAATGCCATCAAGGATGCCTGGGTCAATGGGCTCAAGCTAGCCTCGGACCTCACCGAGGTCCAGAACGTCGTCGACACCACCTTCGGGCCCCAGGCCTCCCGGGTGATCAACAAGTGGTCGAGAGACGCCATCTCGGCCTTCGGCCTCTCCGAACTCCAGGCCAAGAGTTTCACCGGCACCATGGGGGCAATGCTCAAGTCGTCGGGCCTCTCGGGCGACAAGATCGTCCAGATGTCCAAGGGCCTGGCGGGGCTGGCGGGGGACTTCGCGTCCTTCTACAACCTCGACCCCGAGGAAGCCTTCATGAAGATCCGCTCGGGCATCTCGGGCGAGATCGAGCCCTTGAAGCAACTCGGCATCAACATGAGCCAGGCCAACCTCGACGCCTTCGCGCTCACTCAGGGCATCCGGAAAAAGGTCTCGGCGATGACCCAGGCGGAACAGGCCACCCTGCGGTACGCATACCTCATGAAGGTCTCGGCCGACGCCCAGGGCGACTTCGCCAAGACCCTCGAGACCAGCTACGCCAACCAGAAGCGGGTTGCGGATACGCAGTTTGCCCAGCAGACCGCCCGGGCCATGCGGCTCATCCTGCCCTACGCCCTCCAGTTCCAGAAGACGTGGAACGCGGCTCTCACCGCCTTCGGTGACTGGCTTGAGAAGAATGGCCCCGCCGTGGCGGGATTCATCGACTTCCTGCTCAAGGTGGCCCCCGCCGTCTTGGCCGGGGTTGCGGCGATTTGGCTCATGAACGGAGCCGTGAAGCTCTTCGCTGTCACGACCAAGGTGGTCTCGGCCGGCATTGTGCTCTTCAACACCGCGATGGCGGCGTTTCAGCTTGCCACCGAGGCGGGAACCGGAGTGATGGGCGCCTTCAACCTCATGATGAGCGCGAACCCCGTGGGGGTCGTCATCGTAGCCCTTGGGATACTCATTGGCCTCATCGCCCTTGTGGCCATGAACTGGGAGTCCTGGGGCCCCACGATCCTGGGCGTTCTAGACACGATCAAGAAGGGCATCCTGTCGCTGGTTGCAGTCGCATTCTCTCCGCTGCTGATCGCCATGGACGCCGTCATGTCCGGCCTGATCGCCCTCGGAAAACTCGCCGGGATGGACATGACCGGTCTCGAGAACTTCCAGGCAGGGGCCCGGAAGTTCGTGGTTGAGAACACGTTCGCCGGGGACATCGGCAGGGCCTTGGCCCCACCTGCCCCCGCCGCCAAGTCCGCCGCCGCTCAGGCCCCGTCCAACGTGACCGCCTTCCAGCCTCAGCCCTACATGGTCCAGTCGGGACAGCAGGCAAAGGCAACGACCGGGCCGGTTGCGGCCAAGGTGACTCCGCTCCCGGTCCAGCCCTACATGGTCCAGTCGGCCCAGCAGGCCCAAGCCGCCGTTCCTCCCGAGGTCAAGGTGGCTATCCGGGAAACCGCCAAGGCCGAGGCCATCGGGGCCCGTGAGGCCGTCTCCGCTCCGATCTCGCCCAACGCGGGCCTGATCAGCCGCCAGGAGACCATCAGCCGCACCGAGTCCAAGGCCAAGGTGGAGGTGGACATCAAGGGGCTCCCCGCCGGGTCCACGGTCAAACAGTCCGGGGCCAGTACCGAAGTGACCACCAACCTCGGGCCCGCGAAGAAGGTGTCCTAGTGGCCTACACCGACCGCCTGCGAGAGCCCAAGTACACATCTCCCTCGGGCAAGGAATTCGCCTTCGACCTGCGCACCGTCGAGCGTGAACTCGGTAAGAAGACCTCCATCCACGAACTCGCGGGGCAAGACGAGATCGTCACCCAGGAGTCGGGCAAGGCGACCAAGCCCTTCACGGTCCAGGCGATCTTCCACGGCGAGACCTATGACACCCAGGCCGACGCTTTCGCAGAGGCCCTGGTCGAACCCGGCAACGGCGAACTCGTCCACCCTCGGTGGGGTGTGATCAAGGTGCTCACGATTACGGCCAAGCAGACCGAGGGCCTGGTCGAGGGGATGCGGCAATCGGTCGTCGAGGTTCAGTTCATCCGCGCTGGGAACGCCGTTGGCGCGGCGTCGACTTTGGCCAAGCAGGTCGGGATCAAGGACCAACTCACGGCCCCCGCCGCCCTGGCCGACATCTCGCCCGAGTCCGCCGCCGACGTGGCGAAGGTCAAGTCCTTGGCTACCGTCACCCAGGGCCAACTCTCGGGCCTCAAGAAGATCACGGGCGCAGCCCAGGACCTCACGGCCGACATCAACGCCTACGCGGCCAAGGTGACCGATGCCATCGACAACTTTGTCGCTGACCCGCTCGCGCTCGGCTCTGCCCTGATCACCCTTATCGGGGCTCCGGCCTCGGCCGCCACCTCGATCTACGCGAAGGTCACCGGCTACTTCGCCGTTCTCTCGCAGTACGGCCAGGCCCTGGACAACGCCCTCGGGGCTTACGTCATCTTGCCCGAGGGTGAGACCATTCGGTCTTCTCTGGACGACGCCCTGTCTGGTCTTCCCGACGTTCCGACGGTTGGGACCCCGGCTCAGGCAGGCCTCATGGTCAACGTCAACGTCGGCGTGGCCTTTGGAGTCATCCTGGCCACGACCGAAGGGGAGAGTCCGGCGAACAGGAGCGCGGCCTTAGCTACCTCCCAGTCGCTCCAGAACACGGTCACGACCGTCATGCGCAACATCGAGGCCCTGGAAGCCCAGGTCCCTGGCTTCGTTGCCCCGGTCGAAACACTGCTGCAACTCAAGCAGGCGACCCGCGACGCTCTCGACGCTCTCCTGGGGGCTGCCGTGAGCTTGCCTGTCGAGCGCCGCAAGGTCCTCGAAGGGGCCCGCAGCCCGGTCGAACTGGCCTGGGAGCTGTACGGCAACCCGGACGAGTGGGAGCGGGTAATCACCGAAAACGGCTTGACCGGCCGCCAGATCCTCGAAGTCGGAGCCGGGACCGAGGTCGTCTGGTACCAGGGTGGGCGAGCATGAGCGACAAAGACCCCGACGAAGTGACCATCACCATCGGCGGAAAGACGTTCCGGGGCTTCGACGACATGACCCTGGAGTCGGCCATCGACAACCTCGCCGACGCCTTCGTGCTGTCGACGCCCTACGACCCCGAGAACGAGGACCTCGACGCCCAGACCACGCCCTTCGGTTACCAGAAGGCCGAGGTCAGGATCGGCGGAGAACTCTGGACCACGGGGTACGTTGAGAAAACAAAATTCACCACGAACCCGACCGACTCGAAGGTCACCCTTGAGGGTCGTTCCAAGGCCGGGCAACTCGTCGACTGCTCTATCGAGTCGGCGTCTTTTGAGTTCAACGGCCTGAAGTTGTCCGAGATCGCCAAGAAGCTCTGTTCCCCATTCGGCGTCGAGGTCGTCGTCGGCGTGGACACGGTCGAGACCCGCTTTGTGGTCAAGCAGGAGTCCAAGGCCATCATCAGACAGACCAGCCTCTCGGGGTCTGGTGCCAGCGGGGTCACCTCTGCCCAGGTCTCCACGACCGAGCGCGTGGTTGAGAACACCCTCAAAGAGGCTAAGGCTCGCGTCGGCCAAAAGGTCTACGACTTTTTGAACGATCTGGCCAACCGCAAGAAAATCCTCCTCACCTCCGACACCCTGGGCCGCGCTGTACTCCGGCAGCCTGCCGGGACAGGGAGACCCGTGGCGGCCATCATCGCGGGAAAAGGCAACTACATCGGCGGCGAGGCAACATACGACGGTACTGCCCGGTTTTCCAAGTACGTGGTTCTCCACCAGGAGTCCGGAACTCCGTCGATCAAGGGCACGGCGGCCGACTCTGGTGTCGGGATCCACCGGCCTATGGTAGACACCGAGTCTGAGGCCGACGCCTTGGACGCCGTCAGCCCTGCTGAATTTCAGCGGGCCCATGCCCTGGCCAAGTCGATCCGGGTCAATGTGGACTGGGCCGGCTGGCGCAACGACGCGGGCATGATCTGGCGCAAGGCCGACGTGGTCACGCTGAAGGCTCCGAAGCTGAAGATCAAGAAAGAGACCACCTTCATCGTGGCCGGGGTCACCCTCAAGAAGAACGTCGAGGACGGCAAGAAGTCCTCGCTCCGCCTAGTCCTCCCCGCGACCTACACGGGCAAGATGCCCAGGAGTAACCCATGGTGAGCTGGCTGGCCCGGATCGTCTCCGCGTCCTGGAGAAAGAAAAACGACGACATGGACGGCCCGTCCGTCATGGCCCAGGTGGAGGCCACCGAGGGCGACGTGGAGAACGTGGAGCTCTACTCGGCGGGGGGGGTCAAGCACGTCCCGGTGCCCGAGTCGAAAGTTATCCTCATCGAGCAGAAGCGCGGCCGGATCGCCATAGCGACTCACGACTACCGGATCGAGATCGACCTGGTCGACGGTGAGACTATCGTCTATTCCCAAAAGAGCGACGGGACAATTGCGGCCTACCTGAAGCTGACGGCCAACGGAAAATTCGTCCAGGCGAATGGCTTGACAGACGCCAGAACGCAACAGCGACAGCTTGTCGACATCCTGATCAACGCAGTAACCATGGGTGGGCCAAACTCCCAGGTCTTTAATGCGGCAACGAAAGCAGCTCTCACGAACTATAAAACGGCACTCGACGCTCTCTGGGAGGTCCCGTGATGGCCATAAACCACGCCGTAGACAAGGCGCTCATCAAGGCCCTCATCATCGACAGCCGCTCGGGCCCAGGGCTCACCGACGACCAGTGGGCCGACCGGATGGCCACCATCATCGAGACCGTCGCACTTTCTTTGACGGTCACTGTCCCGGCCGGCATAGCTGTGGCCGTGGTGGTTTCGACCGGAAATGGTGAGACAGTCGAGGAATCGACGGCGGTACTCACATGAGCGACCTGGC
The DNA here is from genome assembly GCA_032358315.1 of Ophiocytium majus. NCBI lineage: Eukaryota > Xanthophyceae > Mischococcales > Ophiocytiaceae > Ophiocytium > Ophiocytium majus. The sequence goes on along the minus strand of JAULBY010065208.1, from coordinate 15,738 downwards.
AATCCTCTCGAGCACCGAGGGCCTCGACGTGACCGAAGACGGCGACTTCGACGGCACCCTGGAGACTGCGGTCAACGTGTCCCTCTTTGGGCCGAAGAGCTACTGGGGCGACTACTACGCCGCCAGAGGCGAGGAGGCGTCGAGCAAGTTCGGGGCCCTCGTCGAGTCAGGGTTGGCTCTCACCAACGCGACCCGCATCAAGGCAGAGGACGCCTCCCGGGAGGACCTGGCGTGGCTCCTGGACAACGGGGCGACTTCGCTCACCGTGACCGCCTCCATTCCGGCCGTCAACATGCTCGGCCTCGTCATCGACATCGTTGGACCGACTGGAAACCCGGTCCAACTCCGCTATGCGTACAACTGGCTGACCCAGGAGGTTAATCCGTGGTGACCATCCCGACCCTGCTCGAACTGCGAGACCAGATCATCACCGACATCGAAGCCACCCGGACCACTCCCCTCCCCGCCAAGTCCGCCTGGCGCCCCTTCGCCACGGCTCTGGCCGGGGTGCTGGTGCTGGTCTATCGTTTCGGGCTCTGGTGTTACCGCCAGATCTTCACCTCGAGCCAGGACAAGGAAGAGCTCCTGCGCACGGGCTCGGACCTCGGCGTCGAGTACCTCTACGCCACCCGGGCCGAACTCACGGCCATTGCCACCGGGACCGATGGGTCGCTCATCGACGCGGGCCAGACCTACACGTGCGCAGGGCTGGTCTACGAAGCGAAGGCGGCCGCAACCGTGGTCCTCGGCACCGCGACCGTGGCGCTCAGGTGTCTCACGGCTGGCAAAGCGGGCAACCTGGCCACGGGCGACAAGCTCCTGGCCACCAGCCCTGTGGTGGGCGTCGCCGATAAGCTGACCTTCTCGGCGGCCACCGCGACTGCCCGGGACGACCAGGACATCGAAGAGTACAGGGCACTCGTCCAGGAGCGTCGTCAGGCACCGCCCCAGGGCGGAGCGATCCCGGACTATATCGTCTGGTCCCGCCAAGTCGCTGGAGTCGTTCGGGCGTTTGTGGCCCAACCCGTCACGGGCTTCGTCACGGTCTACCCCTTGGTGAAGCTCACGGGCCCATCACGCCTGCCAAGCTCTGAACAGATCGCCGCCATCCAGGCACACCTAAATTCGGGCCGAAGACGTATTCTTGGTGTCGCCTCGGTCTCTGTGGCGATGATGGTGGAGCTGGAGTTCGTGATCACGATCACCGGAGCCTCGCCCTCGGACTCGGCCACAAGGGCTAAGGTGGAGTCCGCTATCAAGGCCCACCTGTGGAGCAGATACCCTCGCCAGTACAGCGACGACCCCGCGCCCGTGGACACCGTCTCGAACGGCGCCATCACCTCGGCGGCGATCATCGCGGGACTCCTGACCGGGACCATCACGATGACCCGGGGCGGGGCCCCTGTTGACGATTACCAACTCCAGATCAACGAGCTGGCCAGCGGGACGGTCGTATGGCCCTGATCAAGATCCCGCGCCAGGCTGTGGCGTGGCGTGGCCCCCGCCTGATTGCGGCCATCCGTGCGATCCAGCTCTCCATCGACCGCCTGGTCGACTTTCTCGAGGGGATCGTCCGCAACTCGCGGCCCACGACCGCCGACACCCTGGCGGACCAGTGGGAGAGCGAGTACCCGCTCTGGAGCGCCACCGGGGGCCAGACGGTTGAGTACCTCCAGGCCCAGCTCCAGCGCCGTTGGCCGAACGTGTACATCACTCCGCTGATTTTCGACGAGGCCGGCATGTGCGGGGTGGCCGAGTGCGGGGTCGAGGAGTGTGATGGGTTCCCGGCCATCTCTGAACTCGGAGGGGCCTACCCGGTGTCGTATTACTACCTCAAGGGCTACGTCGACACGCGAACGGCGTTCAACCGAATGGTGGCTACCGTGGAGCGCGTTTTCCCCGCCCAGATGACCGCGATCAATTTTGTCTATGTCCTCAATGAGGACGCCAGATCTGAGGCTGGACTGGCCGAGGCTGGCGTCGAGCAAGCAGGATAAGGAGGTCCTAATGAACAGAACCAGAGCGCCTGGCCACATTGCTAACAGGCACGTCGACAAAGTCGAATCGCCCTACTCTCCTGGTACCAGGGGAATCGCCGAAGATCGAAACGCACTCCAGGAAGAACTCGTGACGCTTATCGAGTATGCTGGTCTGACGCCGTCATACGCGGACCTAACTCAGGTTAGGACGGCGATAAGGAAGATCAACAAAGAGGATCGCATGGAGGTCGGCCAGCCCTTCCCTCTTCTCCGCTACAAGGCGACCGTGGGTTGGGCCGCCGCCGCTGGCGACCCTAGCGCGTACTTTCCGGCTGTGTGCGTCGACAACTTCACCACGCCGTTGGTTTTGACTGACTCGGCCTATCCGGACCTGGCTCCCTACCTCAGGGGCATGAAAGCAACCTACGCTGAGGGTACGCCTTCGGCCTTCTCCGACATCCCGATCACGGCTTGGGCCATTGCGTCGAACGTCGCCTCGCTCACGTGGGCCTCGTCTCCGGCAGCCGACGCGATCATGGCGGCGATTTATGAGGAGTCCATTGTTCATGGTTCCTTTGCTGTTCCGATGACCGTTCCTGCAATCGGGACCATCGTGGCAGGAGACTACGTCCCGACGAGCATCGACCTGGTCAATCGCAAGGCGTACTTCGCCTACGTCGCCGCCAACGGTTCAGGGGCTGTCTCGACCACGGTGGCCTTCTACCCCTTCAAGGTGCCCGGTTCCTCCAGTTCTGCGCGTCTGTTTCCGATGCAGGGCCGGACACTTGTCTCGGCCAATGACTCGGCCGGGTCGTGTATCCCCGGGTTGAGGCGGCGGGAAATGATGAAAGGTCACGAACACTTGATCTATGCTGATTTCACGGATCGAGCTCAGACCGCGATCTATCCAAATCAGGCGACGAATGGTACGGGGGACAGGACATACCATAGGCATGTGACCGCTTCGGGAGCTAGGACGATTGTCGCCGACCCCATCAACGGACCGGTCAACGTCGGCTCCTCGACTCACGGCGCCGACTGGGTCGTCCACTATTTCATCCACGCAGGGAGGGTTGCCTAAATGCCCGCACCGTACAGCAGATCGATCCGCTTCCGTGGTGATATTCACCACGCCGCATCGCCGGAGGAGTACACCAGCCTCTGCTTCCGCGCTAAGTTGAGCTGCGAGGGGCAATCCATCATGCACCCTGAAGACCCCTGGGAGTGGGAGGAAATCCCCGAGCCCCAGGAGGAGACGTGAGTGCGCGGGCGACTTTCGCGGCTTGCCTTCTCTCTGCTGCTCTTGGGGCTGGTGGTGTGGCCATCCTCGGCGCAGGATACACAGCAGACCTCGAGCGAATCATCGCGGCCGACCAGGACGCTCAAGATTCCGCCCGGGCTAAGTATCGATCCGAACTTGAGCGATCTCGCGCAGACGTTGCTACTGCTCAGGCGAGCGCAGCTCGAGCAGAACGAAGCCTCGAGGATGCAAATCGACGATTTGAAGAGTACCGGGCCGAAGTTGGACGAGTCGTCGAACGCGGTGAGCAGTTCGCTCACGACAGCCTCGACCGAGGCCTCTCAAACCTCGAGCTCATTGACCGATGCCTCGACGACCTTGAGCGATACTTCGAAAGCCTCGACCGTCTACGACGCCTCGGTGGATAAGCTGGAAGCCAACCTCAAGGCCGAGGTGTTAGAACTGAAGTCGCGGCTGATCTGGTGTGGTCTTGGCGGCGCGGCCGTCGGCGCCGTGGTGATTGGGGCGACATGGCTACTGGTCGGCAGGTGACTCAGGCCCTGAACGAGGTCATCGCTCTTTTGAAAGCGGCATTCAGTTCCGACCTGGTGCCGTATTTCTTCGCGGCATCCTCGTGCCAATGGCGCCCGACGATTCTTACCGGGCCGACGTGCATAGCGCGGACCATGACGAGGTTTTTCTTCATGTCGCCCAGGCGGCTCATCCCAGATTTCCATCGCGCCTTGCGGTAGAAGAGTCCGACATTGGCGCTCTTCAGTCGAATCAGAAAGAACCGAGGCTGTGCTTTACCCGTGAGCCGGAACCGAGGCTGAATCACCGAGGACACAGCCCCCCCCCTCGCCGCCAGCGTAGGAACGGCAACATCGCGCCCCGATTTTGGGTCAGTCTGCCCGCCCTCGTCCTGCTTTACCATGTACGGTGAGACCGAACCTGTGCGGGCGTACATCCTCCCGATACTACCGGGACGGGCCGCCTTGAAGCGCATGGAGTTCTTCGTGAAGGGGTTCAGTTTCACGAACTCGCGCTTCTGGTTTACGATGCTGGCCACGTGAACCTTCTCGGCCACCTGGTTGAGCGTTTCGGCGACAACCTCGGGGAACGCTTCCCCGAGGATTCGATCCATCGCCGTCTGCCATTGGGGGATGGTGACGGTCCTCACTCGGCAGGCGCCCCACCGTAAACGACGTGACCCTGGTTCGCTGGGTTAAGAGTGTTCCACTGGGCAAGTATAGTGGGCATTAGGCCCACGGCTCGGTTATAGTCCGCCAGGGTAGTTAATGCCCAGAAGTAGGTCATACCGCCACCCGAGCAGATCTCGCCGTTGTCGGAATTGTATACGATGGCGATCTCCCCGACGTTCAGAATGGGGTCGTTCTGGTATCCAACCGGGGTTGTGACCGGGTCGTTCGCGATGTATCCCCATGGCTTGTCTGGTCGTAGGGTGTTTTGTCCTTCCACGCTCAACGCCGCACGACTCTTGAGACTCGCGTAGGCTGCCGTATCGATGGCCACAAACTGGGTGACCGAGTTGTCGTCCAGGAACCAATAGAGGGACCCGGGGTCGGTGCAGTAGGGGGCCACCGGGTCTCCCACAGCAATGCCGACCGCATTCCCAGACACGGCGACTCGAGCAGATCGGGCCGCCGACCTTGTAATGGGGCCTGCGGCACGGATTAGGTAGGCCGCACCCGCCACGTCTTGATAGGCCGAAGGCACGGGGATTGAAGTCTTCTGGGGGACGGACGGAGACTGCACGGGGTAGGCAATTTTCCAAGTTCCCGTGTTGGCGGCCGAAGCCTTACCCCCGGCCTCGCTCGCCGTCGCCACGATGGTATGTGTTGAGCCATTGCCGGCGATGCTGATGGGCCCCGTGTAGGTCGTAGACGCCCCGCCGTTGAGAGTATAGCTGATCGTGGCGCCGGGGGTCGAAGTAGACAGCGTGATGGTCTGATCATTGCTGTAGGTGCCAGGCGCGGGGCTGAACTGAGGCGTCGAGGTCTGCCCGTACCCGATAGTCACCACCGACTCGGCAACGCTTGAGATCATCGCGCGAGCGGTGACAGCTATCGCCCGGACTGTCTTGACTGTCCCGTCCCCCGCCACGGTGATCGACCCGGCGTAGACCGTGGACGAGGTAGTCGGCGTCGATCCGTCGAGGGTGTAGTAGATGCTCGCCCCAGGCTCGGCCGTGATAGTTACGGACTGGTCGGTTGAGTAGGTGCCGGTCTGTGGGCTGATCGTCGGAATGGGAGTCTGCCCCCAGGTGACCGAGTAGGACGACTCGGCGACCGATGAAGCGCCGCCGGAGGTCATGGCGATGGCCTTGATGGTCAGCGACCCCGTCGGGCCGGTGACGGCGATGGGCCCGTTGTAGGTGGCCGAGGATGCGGTGGGCGTGCTCCCGTCGGTCGTGTAGTGGACCACGGCCCCCTCGGTCTTCGACGAGAGAGCGACGGACTGGTCGACTGAGTAGGCGCCGCCAGCGGGCGAGAAGATCGGCGCTTCAGGATTCTGATCCTCGCTGTCGCGCAACGAGGTCGGCGGCTGACACCCGAGCACGGCGACGGTCAAAAGCACAAGCATGGCCGGTAAGTTTTTCACTTTTATCTCCTTATAGGAATTCTACACCTCGGGAATTCGATGGTCAAGTGCGTGTTGACAGTATGTTCATATTTTGTGCATGGTATGGCATGGCCGAACAACTAACCCTAGATTTGCAGGAAAACAAGACCGCCCACCTTCACGTGGCGATACAGCCGTCACTGAAGGCAGTGTTTTTTCAAAGGTGTGCGGAGAACGCAACCGGGCCCCTCGATCCTTCCGACGTGGTGCGCCAATTGATGGTCGAGTGGCTTGGCCGGACTAAGCAAGGACGGCTCCTGTAAAACTGTAATGTGCATTCCAGTTGACAGTCTTTTGTGCTTTGTGTAATGTGCATTACAGGAGATAAGAATGAACACGGCAGTCGACGAAACGTACCTTCTACTGAAAAAAGCCTTCGATCACTTCAACGCCGAACTCTTCGGCGGAACCGTTCCAGACTGCCTTCTATCCATCCGGTCCAACAGCACCGAGTTCGGGTACTTCTCCTCGGGTCGATTCAAGAAGCGCGACGGCTCGGCCCGGATCGATGAGATCGCCCTGAACCCGCACTTCTTCGGCGTTCGGTCGGTTCGCAGGACGCTCCAGACCCTGGCGCACGAGATGGTCCACTTGTGGCAGTACAACCACGGGAAGCCCGCGCGGCCGCCATACCACAACAAGGAATGGGCCGAGAAGATGAAGGCCATCGGCCTGTTCCCATCCTCCACCGGTGGCCCCGGGGGCAAGGAAACCGGCGACAGGATGGGGGACTACCCGATTGAAGGCGGGCCGTTTCTCGCAAGCGTCGACCGCCTTCTGGCCACTGGGTTCGATGTCCTCTGGGCCGACATGGCCTCGGCTGGAGGGTATGGGCTGATCGCCGAGGCCGAGCGGCGGTCGGCCGGGGAGTCTGGCGGCGAGGCACTGGGGGAGTCTCCCGACGATGGAGGCGGCGCCGAGCCTGAGAAAAAGAAGAAGTCCGGGGTCCGGGTCAAGTACGTTTGCCCTGGGTGCAAGGCTTCCGTGTGGGGTAAGTCCGGTCTCTCCATCAGGTGCGACGACTGCGACGAGTCCTTTGAAGGCTCGTAATGAAAAGGGCCCCTTTCGGGGCCCGTGGCAGTTGAGATCTGCCTGGTGCAGGCGTGGCGCCTATTCCGACTTACGCGGGCGACCTCGTGGCTTGCTTCCTGGCTTGACCGGCATGGCCCCGTTTTCCCGACTGGCCCTTCGAGACTCTTCGCTCCTGAGCTGTGCCATGAGCTTAGCCACCTCGGAGGGCGTCATCTCATGGCCGCAGTGCGGGCAGTTCAAAGGGCGACCTCAAACAACCCTGTCTTCGCGGACCTAAAGAAAAGCGTTTGGAAGGTCTTCCGCTGGCGGCCAACGGGTTTACTTACGCCCTTGTATGCTTTCCCATCGAATCCGCGTTCGAGCAGGTGGTTTTGAAGGTGGGGGAAGGCCCCCTCGGTCTCAGAAAGTTCATAGACACGCCCTTGAAAAACTGTCTGCATCATTTCCCCCTCAACCATGAGACATGTTAAACCCGGCGCTGGGTTATTGTCAAGGTGGAAATTGGAGTATCTTGGTGTCAGAATCGCTCGTCGTCGTCCTCGTCGCCAGCTACCTCCGGCCCCGGGCCATCGTCGTCCAGGGTCTCGAGGTCCTGCTCCTCGGCCGCCTGCATCCGGTCGATGGCCGCGTCTAGCCTGGTCCCGGTGCGCTCGGTCACGTTGCGCATGGGCTCCGTGGTCGGTGTCGGCGGCAACTCGTCGGCCGAGGCCCTGCCCTCCTCGACGGCGAGGCGCATGGCCAGGCCTTCAGCTTCCCTCGCGGGTTGCTTCAATAGGTTCTTCTTGGCCGTCTTGTAGTGGGCCTCCTCGGGGCTCTTTGTGTACATGGGCGAATCCGACTGCCCGTAGTTCTTCTCGATCTCCAGAACCTTGGTCTGGGTCACCGTCCGGATGACTCGGCGGCCGTCGATGTATTCCTGGATCATGTACCAGCCCTTGAGCTTGCCCCGGTCGGAAAACGGGTCTCCGTTGGGGTACTCGTGGAACACCTGGCCGGTGGCGTTGTCGATCTTGAAGTCGTCGGCATCGTAGACCGGAATGCACTCGGGGACACCCTTGAGAACAGCCCCGGGGCCGTAGACGCAGGCGAACTGCCTTCCGTCGGCCGTGTCGTACAGCGCCGCTATTCCACCCTTGGGGACGAAGTAGCAGTGGGCCACGAGGGCGCCGCCAACCTGCAACCCGAGGGTGGCGGCCTTGGCCAGGCCCTTGTAGATGGAGTGGATGCCCTTGCGGGTCTGGATGATCGAGGTGAGTTTGTCGTTGGTGGTGACCTCGACGAGGGCCCTGGTCACCCAGGTGTCGAACTCCTCGGCAACCTGGCGACTGGCCACCCTCTTCAGCTCGGCCCCCATGGTCGAGATCATGGTCTCTACGCCCTTGCGTCCGGTTGTCACGAGGGCGAAAAATTCGGCTTCGGTTTCAGCCATGGGTGGTCTCCTTTGGTTGGTAGTGGGCGCACGCTTCGGCGGTTGCCCTGGTCTGGGCCTTCAAGTACGGGCCGATGGCTCGGTCGTCCTTGAACGGGAACCCGGGGGCATGAATCCTTCTGAAGAACTCGCACGGCCCGGAGTGAACGCATTGGTAGCAGGTAGTCTCCTCAGGCACGGTTGGACACCTTGGCGAGGGCATCCTCGAGCAGAGCCCATGCCTCGGCCGAAGCTTCAGCGAGGTCGGGAGGAAGTTCGATTCCGGCCGATGCCCAGACCTCGGCCGTGCGGTCCTTAATGTCGGCGAATGCTTGGAGGGCGGCCTTGGACCGCTCCTCCTGTCGGCAGATGTCGATCAATGGCTCCATGTACTGAGGCCCGAGTCGTTCAAGGTTCTTGGTATCGGAGTCTCGGCAAGCGGTCACGCAGGCCACAACGCGGCGGCCGAAGCGAATCATTTCTTGAGCCGTGAGACCTTTGATGTCCACAGTTGCGCGGATGGTCCCGTCGGCATCCACGATGTCCAGACCGGAGAGCCTCAGTGGCCCCTTGAAGTCGGTGTCAGACATAGTGCCTCCAGGCGATGATTTCAAACCCACCGGCGGCGCACAGCGGATTGTCCTTGGCTACGGATTCAGCCTCCACCCGCGATGCGAAGAGGGCGAGCTCTTCGGCCACGTCCTCGCCGGTCATGATCGGCACCGGGGCACCGGTCTGCGGGTGGATGGCTAGGATGATGTACTTCATGAGGCCTCCTGGGTTGCCAGCAATGCGTTGATAGCCTTGATTCCGGCTATTGTTTCCTTGTTCGGTACGCCCTCGAGGACCTTGCGCATCGCCAGGAGAGTTACGGGGTCGTCCTCATCGACGAGGGCCACCAGGGCCTCCCGAAGCATATCCCGCTGGGCCTTGTAGTCCGGCGGCGTTCGGTGCAACCGTCCCGGGTCCTCGATTAGCTTCTCGGCGACGAGGTTCAGCGCCTCCCCGACAAGGCCTGGCTCCTTCTCGCCGTGGGCCTTGTAACACGAGGGGCACATTCCCCTCAGGAGAACGTCCTGCTCCTCTTTGCACTCCCAACACTTCATGATCTGCCCTCCTCGGTTCTCTCGAGCCGGCCCGATTTCGACACGGTCGAGTTCTTGGGCCCGACCCACGCCTTCTCAATGTTCCACGGGCCCCTTGGGTCTTTCCCGACGGCCTCCATCGCGGCGATGTACCCGTTTTTCTGATTCCAGAAGGAAATCGGCGTCGGGCCGTAATGGATCTCTATGACCTCGCCGCTCTCCTCATGCTTCAGCCGGAAGTGCTGGTAGTTCGGCTCCTTTTCCATCCTCCCCTCGTCACTTCACGCTCACGAACTTCGACGACGACACCTTGACTAGGCCGATCTTGCGCATCCTCTTGGCCAGGGTGAGCACCGCGGTCTCGTCCTTCGTCGCTGGCCGCTTTGCCTTCTTGAGGGCGGCCAGCAGTTCCTTCTCCCGCGCCAGCACGGTCTCGCTCTCGCTCTCCCGGGTCTCGATGGACGCCAAGACGTTCCCCGCCGTGTCCTGGAGGTGCTGGTTACCCCCCAGCAGGAGGCCCAGGGCCCGCTTGATGTCCTTCTGGCGCTCGTCGTCCGCCTTGCGCCTCGCCGACAGCTTGTGGAACTCGGCCCTCATCGCCAGGGCAAGGATCTCGTCCTTGCCCCCGACCGTGGCCGCCAGGGGCTCGGTGGTCGGGTACAGCGAGGACACCTCATCCCAGGTCTCGGGCGTGGGGAGCTGCTTGGTCTCGACCAGGCGCCAGAAGCGCTCGGCCAGGGCCAGGATCTTCTCCTGGGTCCGGTAGTCAGGGAGGATGGGGCCGAATTGCGCCCAGGTGGCCCCATCGATCAGGACAGCGACGTAGGCCGCCCCTGCCTGGTAGGTGTAGAGCTGGGCCTGGACCTGGAGGTACACCCGGTCGGGAAGCCCCCGGGCGTCGGTGCAGTCCAGATCGTAGCCCCGGAATTCTTCGCCCTCGACCCGCTTGGACGCCATGAGGCCGGTGTTCTTGGCCTCGACGATGACGCGGTACGGGACATTGATCTCGGTCCCGCATCCGGCCGTGCAATCGGAGGGCTCACCGGTTGTGTACACGTCCCGGGCCCCGCACTTCGGGCAGACCCAGGGGGCTCGGCCCTCGGGCCCCTCGACGACGAGGTCGGCGTGGGCGAGCATGTAGGTCCGCTCCTGGTGCCTGGCCTCGGTGTTGGACAGGCACGCGCCCCAGTCCTGCCCCGTGAGGCGGGATACCAGCCACTTGAGGGCCTCGGCGTCGCCGTAGGTCTGGGCGATCCACTCGCGGAGGATCTGGTCCTCCTGGAGGTGGCCCCACTTGGTCCTCTCGTTGCCCTCGAAGGCTGGGTCCAGGCCGAGCTTCTGGCGCCAGAGCTTGGTGGTCGTCTCGCCGTAGCGGATGTTGAGCCCGGCCAGGGTCGGGATGTCGGAAGCCCCGACGCCCGTGAGCCTCGAGGCGACGAGGTCGGTGATTTTGGTGAGGGGGGTCATTTGTGTCTCCTGGGTGTCGGTGGTCACAGCGCCACTCCAACGGTAGAAAGCCACCATCCGAGGCCCATGCCGGCGAGGATGAGGACGACGCAGAGGGCGGTCTTGGCGGGAGTCATCGATGGCTCCGCTTCAGGCACATCGTAGGCTTGATGAAATCACCCACGGCTCACCGCCAGTTCTTCGACCACGGCCCGCACCGAGTAGTGGACCCGGAGGCCGAGGGCGATGGCCAGCCGGACCTCGATCCGCGCCCCTCGACTCTGTTGCCAGCCGTCCAGGGCCACGACCGCGTCGCAGTCCATCATGGCCTTGATGTCCTCGCGCATGTACTCCAGCCAGGAGGAGTCGATGCCCATCGAGTCGCCCACCTCGTGCGGGTTCACCGCGTCGATTCCGGCGGCTCGCAGCTCGGCGGCGGACTCATCGAAGGCGGGGCGGTTGAGCTTGGGGAGGCCCGTCATGGGCCCGGAGATGTAGACGCGGGTCATCGGGTGGTCTCCGACGCGGCCGTCATCGCCTCGAAGAGTTGGACGTACCAGACAGAGTTGATGTCCGTTTTGGTGATCTCGGTCAGGTCCTCAACAGACTTAATTTTGCTCCACCAGGACTCGCACCCGTAGATGACCTTTCCAAGTTCCGGGACAAAGATGCCGGGATTGTAGTGGGCCCACGAGCAGACGATCTTGTCGTTCTCGATGGCCACCGAGGACGACAGGCCTACGTCGCCGATGAGGAATCCGACGTAGGTCTTTCCCCCGTACCCGTCCCCGCACGGCCGGACCTTGACAAGTCCAGTCTTCGAGAAGAGGGGCTCCCTGATTGGCGTCTCTTTCGGATGCCCGATGTCCTTGAGACCCGAGATTCTGGCGAGGAACGTCACCTTGCCGAGGGCGTCAAAGGCTCTGTCCGCCGCACTCCTGAACGGGTCCTCGGACCAGGAGTCCTCTCCGGTCAGCCCCGCAGCGCGGAGACCCCTCATCGCTTTCTCCGCTTGGCTCAAGAGCCTCTCTCGAGTTGACTGCTTTTTGTCCTTCGTTCGCTTCATCGGGTAGCCTCCTTGGCCGTGTCGGTGACATCGCAGATCCTGCGGATGGTGAGCATCGCTTCCTCGAGGGCGCGGCTGTGGTGGGGCTCTAGATCCGAGCCACCACCTCGGAGGAAGCCCTTGATCCACCAGGCCACGTCGGCGAGCTTGTACATCGTCGAAAGAGCAAAGAACGGCTTGCCCCCGGCGAGGTCTTCGGTGTTTGTATCGAGGAGCCGTTCCAGGAACCGTTCGATGTGCATCACGAACTCGTGGTCGGTCCACTGGCCCGGGTCCTTGTTGAACGCCAGGGCCACCGCGTCGTCCTTCGGGAGGAGTTTGGTCCAGGAATTCACGAGGAGGAACCCGTCCTCGCGGCAGAAGAGCTTGGCGGGCTCCGGCGGGATTCCCTCGGCTTGTTCGAGTTCTTCTTCCAGCGCTCGAACCTTATCGAGGAGTTTTTTCGGGCCCCCGGCGCAGTAGGTGTTGAGTCCGGCGCAAATCTCAAGGAATTGATCGTCGCTCAGTTTCACGCCTCGCCCCCTCTCGCCATCCAGGCTCCCTCGGCCGCATCGAACACCGCACCGTCCGGGTCGGCCTTTGCCTGGTCAAGGAGACGCTGGCCGTTTTCCAGCCAGAACGCCCGGAACCCGCCCTCAGGCTTAGGCGCAACGAGGGCCCGGTCGACAGCGTCGATGAGGGCGTGGGCAGTCGCGACGATTTCCTCGGCCTTGCCCCCGGGGTTCACCGAGGACGGAACCAGCACCTTCACCAGTTCCATCGTCTCGCGGCGGCGGGCGTCCTTCACCCTCCAGGCGCTGGCGTGCAGGCTCGCTCTCTCTGCGGCCTCGGCCAGTGGGTCGCCTTGGTGCGATGTCGTCGTCGCACAGAAGCCCCTAACCGGCGCGTGGGCACACGACTGCATTCGGTCGACCTGGCGAGTCAGCCGCTCCAAGATCTTGGGCGCGACCCGGCGGAAGTTGTGCCAGAATATGCCCAGGCTCCATGTCCCGAAGTTGCTCCAACTTTCGCCACGCCTAAGGGGGACAACCGCCTCGACCAGCACCGCCATCAGTCGGGCGTCGTTCTCATCGATGAACGGCTCGGGAATGGCGTCCTCAGCTTCTCGGAGCCGTTTCAAGAACTTGACGCCCAGGTCTTCCATGTCGCCAGCGGGCCCGTTCATGACGCTCTTCAGGATCTCCAAAACTTGATCGTCGCTCAGTTTCATACTTCCACTTCCTCCTTGTTTCCCTTCTTCTTTGCCGTCCAATGCATCCCAGCGAAGGTCCTTTTTTGGTTTCCAATCGCCTTGAGCAGGTTTGCCACATAGCTCACTGGTAGCCCGTTCTCAAGACATGCTTCCGACAGAGACTCATAGGCCTTGTCTTGCTCGACGCAGAACACGGCCCTCTTCCTCGAAGCGCATCCTTCTCGCATTCGTCGCCTGGTGTCCGGGGACGAGAGGGAAATCCTCATGATTTCCGATCTGGAAAATTTCGAGAGTGGTGATCTGTTCGTTTTTTCAATGACTTGGAGCGCCTCGGACTCGGCCTTGGTTGCATAACGCCAATGAAGTCCAGACGAGGTGGCTAGGATTCCAAGGCAAACCTTCGAGATTGACGAAGGGTTCCCACCGACAGCCCTAGCTGCATCGCTCATGGAAGGGAAAATGGTGTTTTGTTCAACGCAGACGACTGAGATCCCGCATCGCTTCGTCACCGACTCCCAGTGCCGCAACTTCTTTTCTGGGTCTGCATGCGTGGCCTTGGAGAAGATGCGGGCAGACACCGGATCAACCCCTTCGCCCCCGGCGGTCATGTTGTACCCATGTTCCTGGGACCTAAAGAGCCAAATGAAGTACTTTTCTGCTTCGTCCAGATCCTCTATCGACTCGATGCCCTCGGCGAGCACCTCATAGGCGAACGCCCCGGGGCCATACTTCCTCACGGCATTGTTGAAGTGCCAACACCTGGTCAGTGCCAGCATGTGCTTCCTGTGCCGACGTTCGGGATTCCGTGTCTGCCCGATGTACATCTTTCCGTTGAGCTTGTTGGTGTATGCGTAGACTATCCCGCTACTCATTTGCAGCCATCTCCTTTTTCTTGTTGATGACGCTCCAGACTTTTGCGGTGTAGTTCTTCTTGTAGCCAATGGCCTCGACCAGCTTCTCCATGGTCGCCTTGCCGTTGTCGCCCTGCTCCTGGAGTTCGTAGGCCTTGGCCCACACGGCCCTGACCCTCGCCCCGGGAGTGAGACCCTCGGTTCGCTTCAGGAACGCCGCCAGGCCCTCGGCCTCTTCTTCCGGCACCCCGGCCTCGACCAGCTCGCCCGCGATCACCTCGATGGGCTTGGACACCCGCTGCGGGGCCTCTTTGACGACGTAGCCGCAGTCCGGGCACTTCTTCGGGGTCCCGGGCCACACCGCGTCGCACTCTGGGCAGGTCCAGGTGACGGGGCCCTTCTCGCCCTTCTTCCGGCGGCTGGCGGCCAGACTCCACTGGCGGTCAGACAGGGCGTGGCCGTGGGAGTTCCCGGCGTGGTCCAGGATCACCGCGAACGGCTTGGGCCCGGCCAACTGGGCAGCCTTTCGCCCTTCCTTGGTCTCAAGGTCGAAGCCCTCGGCCCAGATCGGGCGCAGCACGCGCCCGATCCATTGCAGGAACAGGCTTAGGCTCATCGTCCTTCGGAGGATGATCAGACCGACGACCATGGGCACGTCCACGCCTTCCCCGATCAGGTCGCAGAACATGACCAGCTGGACTCGGCCGTCCTCGAGCCCGGCGATGATGTCGTCGAATTCTTCCTCGTGCATTCCTCCCCAGACGGCTCTGGCGCGGTACCCGGCTGCGACGAACTCGGCGGCCACCTCGACCGCATTCTTGAGGGACGCGCAGGCCACCAGGGTCGGGGCCCCGTCAAGGTGTTTCCGGTAGTGCGTGATCACGTCGCCAACGATTTGACGACCCGCCGGCGTCGCCACGTCGAGCTTGTCGGACTGCTCGCCCGTGTCGAAATCGCCCCGAGTGATATTGATGTTCCCGAAGATGGACGGCGGGCCGTAGTGCCGGGGGCGGGCAAGCCACCCCTCCTCCACGTGCCATCGCAACTGCTGGCCCACGACGAGAAAGTCAAAGCAGCCGCCAGACTTCCGCCCGAGGCCCTCTCCCGACAGCCGGGCCGGGGTAGCGCTGAAACCAAGGATGGGGGTCGTGTTCCAGAATCGGATCACGAGGCCCCATTCGTTCTGCTCGACGACGTGGTGGGCCTCGTCGAAGATCATGGCGTCGGGTTTGGGGAGCTGGTGGAGGCGGTTCTTGAAGGTCTTGATCATTCCGACCTGGACCAGATTCCTGGTCATGGGCCGCCCGGACTCCACGACACCGCAGCTAATCCCGACGCGGTGGAGGGTCTTGATCGTTTGCCGGAGGATCTTCTTCTTGTGTACGAAGATGTACACCCGCTTTCCCCATCGGAACAGCTTCTCGGTGGCGACGCAGAACATGGCCGTCTTGCCGGTCCCGGTCGGCGACTGAATCAGAATCCCGGGGAGCGGCGGGGGTAGCCCCTGCCTGACGGCCTTGAACCAGGCCTGAACCTCGGGAGTGTTCATCTCGTCGCGTTGGTAGGATCGAAGGTCCATTACTCGGCGCCCCCGGCGGCCATCGCCATGGAGTTGTGGTGGTTGAGCATGTCGCGCTGGTAAGGGCGGAGGGATGGGGTCAACTCAGCGTCTCCCATGCGAGGCTGACCACCGCTGGTACCTGGCCATTGCCAATGGCTTTAAGTCGGTCCACCCGAGCGGCCACCCCATGAGCCACTCGACCCACTCGGGATTCAACGCCCCATTGACTTCTGCC
>JAULBY010065197.1:0-10000 GCA_032358315.1 Ophiocytium majus | reverse complement strand
CCAACATGTAGGTGTTCTCACATGTAACCAAGCATGCGTGCATACATGCTCAGCAGACAGGCTCAGAATCCTGTCACTGCATATCACCGATAAACATGCATGTCACATCGTTAAAACTGTTTCTTGGCACTTGTTGGCACGATCGCGATACTGATGAATTGGTTCCAGGTCGATTGCACACGTACCTTCGACATGACGCCTAGGCGCCTGCCTGTGTGGACAATATTAATGCCGGCCGGGTTGCTGTGCAAAAGTGGTTGTACAACTGCGAGTACAGCACGTACTCGCACAACCACTCGAGTACTACTCGTCCCCCCTGTGCACACGTACCCCCCCCTAGGCCTTCAAAGATGTTGTCACTGCCACCGTTGTCACACCCGCCGCGGCACCGGAAGGGTGGGAGAGCAGATGCCGTCGAGGGTGCTGCCGCTGGCAGTGCTGGCCGCCTACCTGGCTGGCGCTGGTGCCTTCGTCGCCCCCTCTCCCACTCGTCTGCCTCAGGTGCGATGTTCCTGCACGACGGCGGATCCTAACAGTCACACCAGATGTTGTTTGTGAGGGCCTGCGCACCTGTGGTGGCGCATCCCAGCTTGGCGTGGTGCCTTTGCTTGCATCATAGCCCACATATCATGTGCCGTCAGGCAGGTGCGCGCTGCGCTTGTGCAGAACCGCAGCGTAACGTCATGCAATGACCCTGGTTGCGCGCGCATGCCCCATGGCGCGTGCGCTGCCGTCCTGCTCGTTTCCTGCTGCCGACTGCTGCTGCAACGTGCGTGCGGGGCTGCTACTGGCTGTGGGCCTGTGCTGCGCTCTGCTGGCGTGGCTACCAGGCACTCATTTTTGACTGCGGTGAGTGAAAACTTCGCCTTTACGAAAGAAACTTTGACTTGGGCAACTGCACAGGAGAGGGGCGCGCGGCGCCAGCCCTGTGTGCACGGCTGCCGCAGCCTTGCATGCATGGAATTATCGACAGCTTTGCTGCTGCAAGCAATGGTCTGGTAGATGCAAAATGGTGGGCCGCAAGGTGTGCTGGGCCTGCTGTGGCGCGGCTGAGGTGGCAGGCACTGCTGGGTGCTACCAGCAGTGCAAGACCTACTGTAGTGCAACAACAGCAGCGCTGCTAAGGAGCTGCTGCTGCAGATGGCATGGTGGCACCACACACTGCTGAGAGCCATTGGTATGTGTGCAGTGTAACATGAATTAACCTGGCTTCTGAAGAAGAAAAAATGTACTACGAGTACTTCTGAAGTACGCATTTTGCCCGATGTAGAAGCTTGATTGAAGGTTTGTTGCTGCACATGCATGGCTGACACACTGTGTCGTAAGTACTTGTCAGTGCCGCCAGCGAACATGAACAACGAGTTTGAGTATTTTGAATTGTTCATCAATTAACGGAATAAGGTACCATGGGGCACCATCATGACCGCCAAAAATGTTTTAGAACAAACGTGTCAGCCGTACCACGGTCTGTTAAAAAAATGCCAAGCAATACTCCTGGACTGTATCGCTGCAGATGGTGTTTTGGCTGACATGCTTTGAAGGAAGCTCTTGTATCTCATCAGCGGATGGCATACATTCGGCTGTAGACACTGTTGGCAGCAGCCTTATTCAAGCAAATGTCCACTTCTGTATGCGCATGTTGTCCGCCTGGTGGGTCATTGGAGTGAGTCTCACCCACGCGCATCTCACACCCTGGTCTGACAGTGTTGCAGTAGTGCAGATGACCCTCCAATGGCGCGCCCTCTGTTGGAAACACTTTTCATGTGTATGCTATGCTCGCGTGTTTAGACGCATGCTGGTGTCAGCTGCTTTGAGTACTTCAGAAGTACATGTGTTCACCATTAAATTGCATAAATACTTCGAAGTACTACAGCTGGGTGACCCCATGAAGCAGTCAAAATGGAAAATCGACTGGCGGAACGCCACAGAGAGAGTTAGGCGACACCAGCACAGCACACCAGGAGGGGTAGGCGCAGGGGGTGACGGAGAGTGCTTGCTCTGTCTCGCCCCCTGTGGGTCGGTCGGCAGCTGCTGCCGCAACCCCCGCTTCACAAAAAGCGCCGCTTTCTCGCCTCACACCCTACGCCGCCAAAAGCACTCTCCATCAAGCCCTAGACAGTGTTCACCTGAAGCTGTCTGCCAACCCGCAGCGCGGGAGATGGTGCATCCGCTTGCGCCCGTCCAATCAAAGCAAAGCAGTACTGTTGCCCTTCTCAAAACCTGCATCGATTCACATGTGTGTCCGGCTCGGCGGCTTAACTATTCTCCGCCCCTGTCAAAGGACCCGGGACTTGGCTCATACCCGGGATCCAAAGAAACTGAGCTTCATGGGGTCACCTAGCTGTATGCAGTACTTTGTATGGAAACAGGTCTGGCGGGGGACACACTTCATTGCACTCCCAAGTGCGCGCAGTGCGTACTTCTTTGTTTGCAGCATTCATGTTGCATGTACTGAGCATTTACTGCTGCTGCATGTTTGTCCATGTATGCATACCAGCTCTCACTGGCGGTTACGTTGTAACTGTTATTCGCTACTGCAGATGGCGTTCTGGCTGACACGGAGCGCGATGGGCATCGGCCAGCCTTCAACGAGGCTTTCAAGGCCAAGGGCATTGAGTGCGACTGGGACGTGGACCTGTATGGACACCTGCTTGAAGTTGTAAGTGCAACTTCAACTGAGCTGAGGGTGCCACGCTTGTGAAACTTTGCTGATTCAATACGGCAGTAGTTATGGATTGGGTGCAGCTGCTTCATTGCTTTTTGGCTGCTGGGAATGCCTGTATACTTGACACTACCTGGTTACCAGCAGCAGTTTTGGCAGCAGACAGGTTCAGGGGCGGTGTTCATTACGTGAGCAGAAAATGGCATGAGGTACAAAGGGTATGTAGAACAAAGGCACTGCAGTATTTATGAAATAACATGTATTGCTGCTGCACACATGGCAGCCGTTGAGTCACCCACACCCAAACGCGCAGCCGTTCTGCCACGAGCAACGGATGCCACGGCGCACGCGGGTCGTTTGGACAATGGCGGCGCTGCGTTGATACTGAGCAGCATGGGCTGCTGCTGAGCACTGATGCTGGAGTGGCTGCTGCTCAGCACTGCCACTGCCTGCTGTTGAGCACTAGCACTGGCCTGCTGCTGAGCATTGGCGCTAGCTGCTGCTGAGCACTGGCTCTGGCTGCTGCGGAGTAGTGCAGCTGGCTGCTGCTGAGCATTGGCGCTGGCTGCTTTTGCGGCGGCGGCGGCTGCACGGCGCAGGGCGGAGGCAAGGAGCGCATGACGGCGCACTGGGACAAAGTGGGATGGTGAGTGCTGCATTTCGCCTCCAAGTATGTATGCCCTTCGTTGAAGTACTGCTGTGGTACTTTAAAGCATGCATTGATACTACTGGTACAGTAGACTTTGGGAAGTTTGAAGCAGCGACAATATCTTCAATACATGTGCATGACAAAGGAGTAAAAAATGATGTGTTATTCCTAAAAGTGCTTCACCTGAAGTGCCCTGTATGTGCATACACAGGCGTGTTAATATTGATAAATATACCGGTGCAATGCACTGTGTATGTAATTATTTATCAACTATAGCCGACAGTGATTGGCGCGGGCTCTTCAATCAGGCCGGGAGCATCGGGGGTCGGCGTGGCAGAAACGAGGCACTTTGTCTGAGAGGTGTGCCCAGCCGCCTGTCATTGATTATGTCATGTACACTTCCGAACCATGTACCATATCATACTTTTGAACAGAAGGGATGTGCCCCTCCTCCCCCCCATTTCTTGGCTACAGCCTACCCTCCACCCGCAGCAGGATCAGAGGAACCAAAATTGAAGAACACACACACAGAAAAGATTTGAATTACAGGTTTATGTTCTATCGAAGTACTTGTGAAGTATGTTGAGAAAGCCATCTCATAGAAACATCGTGATTATTTGCGGTCGATGATGTACACAATTCCATGAAAAATGTTCAAGTGATGGGTCCAGGCAACCACTTCAGACACAAGACGGTATTATTGATTCTGGCACACAACCTGGTCGCGGGGCTTTGGTAGCGATGGCGGCGAGTGCAATGACACTGTAGTACACCCAAGCGCAGGGTCAGTAGCTTGTGGCACCATTGGGTGCAAAGCTGCTGCAGGAGCAGGAATACTCAAGTACCTGAAGTATTTACTTGGCACCTGGGTGCTGAGCCTGCATGGCAGCTGTTGTGCACTGTTCAGTTCTTAGCCAGCACTGCGGTGGGCACCCGCCAGAATGGAGGCAAGCGGGGGGTTGTACGACGGTGTGCCGCGGTCTGAAACCGCATCTGAAACCGCACATGAAACCAACCGTCCAAACCGTTTTAAAACACCCTGTTTTACCCAGCCCTGTGGCATCCAGCACAAGCAGGGCCTGGTGCGGGAGCTCACATAAACACCCACACACACACACACATGGATGTATACAACAAACACATTGCAACATGCGCTCACCGCCTGAATACCATGTCTGAAACCACAACATTAAACATAGACTTGCTCCCCTCCTGCCTTCACACCCGCCGCCACTGCTGCACCCCCCCACTGCCGTGCACCAGGCCGTTGGGCATCACTGAAAAGGCCGACAAGCAGGCCCTGGTGCAGGAGCTGCACCTGCTCAAAACGGACCTCTTCAACGTGGCGATCGAGGCTGGGAAAATACCGCTGCGGCCCGGCGTGCTGCGGCTGGTGGATGAGGCTATTGC
This sequence comes from Ophiocytium majus, assembly GCA_032358315.1. Lineage (NCBI taxonomy): Eukaryota > Xanthophyceae > Mischococcales > Ophiocytiaceae > Ophiocytium > Ophiocytium majus. The sequence continues at coordinate 5,279 of JAULBY010065197.1, read as the reverse complement.
TGCGGGGGTGCCCCTCGCGGTGTGCTCCACGTCCAACGAGCGGTGAGAGGCCACGTCTTTTTTCAGGAAAAAAAGAAATTTCAAAGTTAAAAAAAATGTGACGATCGAGGCGGGGAAGTTGCTATTGTGGCCGAGTGTGCTGCGGCTGGTGGATGAGGCTATTGCTGGGGGGGTGCCCCTGGCGGTGTGCTCGACGTCCAACGAGCGGTGAGAGGCCATGACGTCTTGAAATATCCAACTTCAATTTTTTCGTTCAACTTCAGTGTGTGTATTTTTAACGTTGTGATCGAGGCGGAAAAGTACCTCTGCGGCCCGGCTTACTGCGGCTCGTGGCTGAGGCTATCGCTGCAGGCGTGCCCCTGGCGGTGTGCTCCACGTCCAACAAGCGGTGACAAACAGGACCCTGTAACAGTGCAAGTTCAATGTTTGACCGGTGGCAGGAACCGCCCCGCCAACCAAGCGGTGGGACACTTGAACTTTATAGGTGCAAATTCAATCGTCGCCGGTGGCAGGGACGCCCCACCCATGAGTGTGATAACTCACTGATGATAAATCTGAACTTTAAAAGTGCAAGTGTGGTGTAGAACCGGTGGCAGGGGGAGGTCCCACCAAATGAAAAGCAACTGCTTTTTTGCGGCGGTGGCGGCACACACACTTTTCCACGTCCAAGCAGCAGTGAGAAACTAGCACTGTAACTAGCTGCCCCACAGCACCCAGTTTGAGGTAGAGTCGAAGTTACAGGTGGGTGTGTTAGGCCTACCTTCAACTCTGCTGTCCAAGCGAACAGGTGTGCCTCGCCGAGTGTGCATGCAACCTATGCATGTCACACCTCACTGCCATCTGAAGTGCGACTTGAACATCAGTAAGGACCGCTCCACCAAATACTTCAGAAGTACAATAGTATTTTTATCTATTTGCACAATAGTATTTTTATTTATTTGCACTTAGGGGCGTGCAAGAGCCCATGACACATACAATAGTAGGACAATAAATTATTCCAAGAAGGATTTGACAACTACATGCGCATACGCTGGGTACACATGCCGCCTCTGCTGCTGCCGCTGCTTCTACCGCCGCCGCCGCCACCGCCGCCACCGCCGCCGCCACCCACCACCATCGCCGCCACCCACCACCACCACTGCCGCCGCCGCCGCTGTCCACAGGGCGGTGTCCAACCTCGTTCTCACCCTCATGGGGCGTGAGCGCTACGAAAAGTTCCGCATCTTTGCGGGCGACGTCGTGCGCAAAAAGAAGCCTGAGCCCGACATTTACAACCTGGCGGCGGAGGCGCTCAAGCTCAATGCGGCGCGCGTCATTGTCGTGGAGGACTCGGGCATCGGGCTGCGCGCGGCCAAGGGCGCGGGGATGCCCTGCCTTGTGACCAAGAGCTCGTACACGGGGGGAGAGGACTTTGCGGCTGCGGTGAGGGGGGGGCAGCAGTAAGGAGCCATGTGCATACTGCTAGTAGTATGTACTGAAGTGTGACTATTAATAGTACTTCAAGTTGAAGTAGTACCGTGTGTCATTGTGGTTGAGGACTCCGGCATCAAACTGCGCACCGCCAAGGGCGCGGGGGATGCCGTGCCTCGTGACCAAGAGCTCGTACGGGGGGAGAGGGCTTTGCTGCCGCGGTGAGGGGGGGCATGAGTACAGGAAACCATGTGTGAATATATATACTTTAAGTACTACTACAGGTAGTAGGAGTACAACTACTAGTAGTAGTATTAATGGCATGTCATTCTCGTGGAGGACTCGGGCATCGGGCTGCGCACCGCCAAGGGCGCGGGGGATGCTGTGCCTCGTGACCAAGAGCTCGTACACGGGGGGAGAGGACTTCTCGGCCGCGGTGAGGGGGGGCATGAGTACAAGAGTTATGCGTGTTTGTACTTGGTATTATACATGGCGGTAGCATACAGAAGTACAGCGTGGTTGCAATTTGAGGTGGGCTACTGGCACGGCTGCTGACCTGAAGTACACTTTCTCATGGTGACCCAGTCGCAGTGATGGCACTTCACTACCCGCCATCCGCACACAGTGAGCAGGCGTTGGCACTTTCTGGCAAGAACCTGGTCGGTAGCACCAGCGTGGGCAAGGGGGCTCTCCATGGCATGTCCGTGCTCACTGGCTCCGTGCACCGCTGCCTCCGCTGCTGCTGCTACCGCCACTGCTGCTGCCGCCGCTGCTGCTGCCGCCGCTGCTGCCGCTGCCACTGCTGCTGCTCCCCCCCATTGCTGCTGCTGCCGCCGCTTCCGCTGCTGCTGCCGCTGTTGCTTCCACTTCTGCCGCCACTGCTGCTGCTGCTATCGCCACCACCGCTGTTGCCGCCGCTGCTGCTGCTGAGCAGGACAAGGTTGTGGACAGTCTGGACGCGGGCAACGTGTCCCTGAGCATGCTGGCGGACATCGTCAAGGCCTCTCTGGAGCGACAGGCGGCCAGCGCATAGGCACCGCTACCCACACTTGAAGTTGAACTTGAAGTTGGCTGGCACTGCGGCCACGGCCGCTGCTGCTGCTGCACACGCACGGTTTTCCCTTTACTCTCTGCGCGCTACCAGGCAGCGCTGGTACCGGCAGCGCTAGTAACACCACCGTGCTTAGTCAGTGAGTGGTGGCAAGCTGCTGCGATGTGGATGCTGCCGCAGCAGCGTGCAGCAGCGGCTGCTGGGCTTGAGCATGCTGCGCCGGCGCCACCGCCAAGTGCACCCTGCACGCGGTATGGATCAGCAGTGCCACACAGCTGCCGCGATTACACGTGCATTCAAGACCAGGACCTGCTCATAATATTTACGTATTCACATCAGCACCTGCACTGTTTTATGCTTCGAAGTACAGTATACACATGTGCACATGGAATTGTGTGGTCATGTACGCTGTCTGTGGTGCACCATGCTGCACCTGCTGCCGCTGCTGTGATGCAATCGGCATTTTAGGCGCAGGTGCGCAGAAGGAGTTACCATGCCCCAATACGTGGCATCTGGGTGAATGGTGGCAACATTGTTATGCTGCGCCGTCACTGCTTCACCGCGCCATGGGCCACAGCCCATGTGTGGCGCCCGATGCATGTGCGTGGGTTGCTTGCACATCTATTCGGCTGGTGTGACCCGGTGACCGCAATCCTTTGAGTCAAGTTTTGACGGCGAATGTTCAGTATTAATGCATGCCCGGATGTGAGCGCCGTTCGCACACAACTCAGCTACCGCACTTCGCACGCACGTCAGCAAGTGCGTATGGTAGGGGGCACATGTCACTTGGCCAGTCGAGCCCCAATTCGTCAGGGGCTTCGTGTCCTGAGTGCTCATGTGCGCCCACATATATCCACTTGCATGGCACCAGGAACCTGCATTGGGGCTGGCCTAGCCAAGGGCTGCATACAGGCATGAAGTGGATTGAACTACATTTTCCTTAGCCCCCCCAAGAATGTAGGAGGAGCGCAGCAGCAGCAACAGTGCTGCTCAGCGGCAACAGTGCTGCTCAGCGGTGCTCGCGGCAACGTGCTGCTCAGCATTGTAATGGTCACCAGCATGAAGGCGAGTCACGCTTGAAGCACCATTTCAGCCATCGGGCGCTGGCGCCACTGCCATCGCCACGCCACAGCCATCCAACGCCACCGTGCACCGTCCGTCAGGTGCGTTTACCACACTTCCATCGCTGCCATTGCCACCACCAGAACCACCAGCAGCAGACGGACATGCCCGCGAGCTGAAGAATGTTGCTGTTGAAGCTCATGTTCCCTCCCAGCAGGCTCAAGAGAGCTGCCGCGTGGTGCATGCAGGAGAGCTGCTGCTGCCACTCGCTGCTGCGCAAGCCATAGGACTCGAAGCAACTCACACTGTGTAGACTAGCTGGTGGTGCCTCCGCCACACATTCCGCCACACGTCCGCTGCCCGTATCACCAACCCCTGTCCCCGCGCTGCTCCGCGTTGCCTCTTCTTTGGGCCTGGCGAGCAGGGAGGTCGGAGAGCACCAACTGCGCAGACTTTACACCAGAGGATGCTATGATCACAGCGATTTTCACAGGAGTCGCTGGCTGCCTCGTGCGCGAGCTCCTAATGGTGCTGCAGCTATGCTGCGCGGACACCAGGTACGACATACAGTAGCTGCTGCCGCGCTCTCGACTCAAGTTTACCAACCCCAGTCAGTTGATGACAACTTGCAGAGACCGTGCTCTGTAGGGTCGGCCAGTGGCGACCAGCCAACACCACAAACCATAGGCAGGTTGCCCAGGCGGGTACATGGTGGCGAAGGGGCGTGCAGCAACCAGACGGTGCGGCAGGGGCCGTTCGCCTGAGGGACCACGCCATGTGGTGATGACCGACATGGCGGATGCTGCGCTGCTGCGAGTGGGAAGAGAAGCTGGTGCAAGCATCTGAAAACTGTGCACATTGACTGCAAGGATTGTTGTGCGGCAAAGAGTATGATCATGTGCATCAATGTGCGGACGCAATTACCTTGAAGTGCGAATGACGCAAACTTGCTACTAGTAGTACCAGTACCGTGACGGATTACCAGTAGAGGCAGCCGCCCTTGACGCTGGTTGCTGCTTCGACCAGCTGGGTCACATGGTTTTCCTTTTTCCCCGCTGCTGCTGCTGCTGCTGCTGCTGCTGCTGCTGCTGCTGCTGCACCTCTTCCGGGTCCGCCTACTGCAGCTGCTGCTTTCCATGCAGGCCGGCTCTCGCGGCCAAGCATGCCTTGCAAGAGTTCACACAACTGCTGAGCGCACATGATGACAAGCCTGCGTACAGCACAGCAGTGGTGTCTGTCAGGATGGAGGTGGCCAACACAGCAGCTCTTCACACCTACCATGCTCACTGCAGCAGTGTCGGGTACGGCTACCTGCCAGTGACCGCGCTCGTGGAGGGTGTTCTGCAACTGATCATTGCCTGGCGCATGCACTGGTGCATGTGGGAGCATCATGAGCGCCGCCACGCCTTCAACACGCACATTGCAACCAAGGTGGAGCACATCATAGTCAGCCTACCTTGTGCAACCAACGCTGGCGGCTGACGCTGGAGCAGCTGGACGAGCAACTGGAAGATGTGCTTCGCAGCAGCCACGCGCAGCTGTCACAGGCCCTGAATGAGCGCGATGCCGACCTGCGCCATGAGCTGCTAGCTGTTGCAGCTGCACAAGACTTCGCTTCTTTCAGGGAGCAAGCGATGCGGCGTGTGTACGCACGGGTTGTGGAAATGAACACAAAAAACACCAACAAGGCAGGGAGTATAGGAGGCGGTAGCGCGACCCCGCTGAGTACCGTGCCCTGCCGGGGAGCGGTCCTAGT
>JAULBY010065186.1:0-10001 GCA_032358315.1 Ophiocytium majus | reverse complement strand
AACATCACCCCTCCGGAGTCATAGGATGATGCTGTGCGGTAGTCGGACGCGAGCTGTAGGTGGTAGCTGCTTTGCCATTTGGAGGTGAAGGCAGTAGTGTAGACGTAGTGTGTGACATAGGTAGCAGGGTACTGGAGGCCGCTAAGCCTGTCTGTAGTGCCACCGCTGGTAGTGCCACCGTTGACATACAAGATTGTGGTGGCAATGCCGGTGCCGGCTGACCAGTCTAGAGTCACCACCACGTGTGTGGGGCCTGCACCATCCACCACCGCTGCAGTGGCTGCGTACGCTGTCGTGCATACGGTGCCAGGGTTGACAGTGAGACCGTAGCGCGAGCCTTCTCGAAACAGCTCCAAATCCGATGCGTATGGGCACAGGTAATAGGTACTGTTGCTGACGGTGCCTGTCGGAGACAGAGACAGAATCGGCGCCATCACATTGCTGGCCAATGGCTCATGCCTGAGCCAGAACTCCAGTGTCATGCCTGTGGCTGTGTCGAGTGCGGCTGCGAGGGCGTCACCGGTGCCTTCTGTTGTTAGGCGCACACTGCTGGCCTCCCCACTGGGCGAGGCCACTCCAGCACTGCCAGTTAGACAAGTCGCCGCCGCCGAGTGTTGGAGCGCGCCAAACATTGCCACGCCTGATGTGTCAGGAATCGCCGCCCCACTTGCACAGTCTGTGCTGCCAAACTCGTACAGCACCGCTGCGCCGGCAGCGCGGCCACTTGCTGTGGTGCCAGCAGCAGTTGGTGCTGTGGTGGGAGTGGCAGTGGTAGGCGCGGCTGTGGGCGTTGCAGTGGTCGGTGCAGTCGTGCTCACTGAACCTGCGGTAAGAAAACATGGTTTCATAAGGTTGCAGTAGGTAAGCGGTTGGCCTGGCATCATGGTTGTACACGAAGGTGGGTTGCGTGCTTGTACGGGGTATTGGTCCCTTCAAATTTTCATCACATAATGTGTATAGATTTTGAAAGATTCAATTGAAAGTTCACCAATCTAGTTAGCATGTTCGTCACAAAGTGGAACTGGCATTTGCCGTAGCCCCTTCAACTAAACTTTTCATGGTGGAGCTGTGCTGCATGTGCTACTGTAGAAGTACTTCAGAAGTACTAGTAGTATGTCACAGGCAATTTTGCCACAGTTGCTGCCATGAAGGCGGTGTTGCCTTTTGTTTGTGATCAAAACCCACACAGGGAGCACATGCCGCCTGGTCAGTGCAAATTTTCGGGTCCAGTTCTAACCAGCCACAACATAGGTGATGCCGTGTAGGCTGCCAATCCTGGTTTGGACACTGCATTGAACCCCATATTTGGTGCATACTCCAAAAACCAAATCTCGATGCAAAACCGCTGGTTGATTTTCTCATTTTCCTGGCAAGATGGCTTGCCATCTCGGTTTCAGTGATCATAACCATGCATGCACCGGTAGACGTTAAGAATATGAATTACCTTAGCCACCTGGTATTCTTTTTCACTTCAATTTTGTCAGTGGGCCCGCGCAACACTGTGCAAGTCATGTCATACACACGGGTGGCGGCACTGGTTCTGCTTCGTTGCCAACTGCCACAACGCCTGCACAGCATTGCCAGGTGTGCATTGGTTCCACAGTGTTAGAGCACCTTGAGTACCCAGCAACATGGTACTTTTATCAACATAGTACATGGTAGGTGGTGAAAACTGCCGCGAAACATGAAAAAGGTGCACGAACTTTGCAGCTAATGCACACAGCAAAGCTCTGACAGGCAGCTGCCTGGCCCCCTGCTCTGCCACTCTCCGGTGCCTACCTAACTGTGGCTGCTCACATGTAGGGTTTCCTGAGTCACGCCTGCTCACAATGTGCGCCCTGTCAGAGCGCCAACACAACAGGCTGCCACCCAAAGCATGCTGGGAGTTGTGTGAGCCAGGGGCAGTGAGCATCGGCCTGGCGATGTCACCACACACAGCGGACTTTCCCCGGCACTCGCCATTGAGGGAGAGTTGTCAATGCATGCGCTGTGTCCTTAGAACTTGAGGGGACTGCGAGGCATGCGTAAGGGCGGGGGCTACTTGGTTTGACAATGGGGACATGGCACACTGCAGGCGTCTGCCTGACATACCACCGTAGTGCCGGCCGTACCCGGGCTTAAACCTATCAACTCATCCCACATACTGCAAGTAGCGTCTGGCTCCCTTCAACACCATGGCACATGCTTCGAAGTGTCTGGGGCAGTATGAGCTCGGGTGCACAAAATGCTGCTTCACCTTTCATGTGGCTGAGCCATGAACTCTGACCAGTTCAGCTGGTCAGCTGCACAGTGCAGCCCCATTATGCGTGCTGGTTATAGCTGCGGCTGTCTTTCCAGCTGACCAGCTAAGTAGGCACCCGTGCTGGTCACCTCAAGTGGCTGCCTGCCCCGTCCGCATACTGGAGTGCCATGGTGGTTAACACGACATAAAATTGGCACTTTGCTGCAAGGTGTTGCGGACTGAGTGCTTGTTGCCTCTGCTGGCACTCTGCTGCAGTGCTGGCCATACCTGGGGCTTAAGATCCATAGGTTTCTCCCACATACTGCAAGTACTTTTTGCCCCCTTTGCAGTCTCAATACGATAAAATGTATTTTTTTCCCCGATTTATTATGCACATGAAATGAAAGCTGTGCAACCTGTATATTTTGTTTTAACATGAACTTGTAAGAACCTTGATAGTGGTTAATTACAGCAATAGAAAATGGTGCAAAAAAAACTCTTGTTGAAGTAAAGCACTTGCGAAGTAGGACAAAAAAAAGAGGGAAGGAGACAACTTCGAAATACTTCTACTTGAAGTACTTCAGAAGTATATATTTATCAATACTTCATTAAGTTCCGACTGGAGTTCCTTTGAGCAATTCATGTGGAATATTTTAATTTTGTGCTTCTACTGAAGTATCAAAGAAGATGACAGTTTTAAAATTTGGATCAGGGTATCCAAAAAGCTGCTGCACCTTCTCAATGTGGCCAAGCCACGCAATCTGACCAGCTAAAAAGTAAAGCTGCACACTGCAGCCCCAATATCAATTAGCATCCCAGTTATAGCTTGGCTTCCCATGTAGTTTTACCACATACCTAGCCACCCGTACTAGCCACCTCTTATGGCTGCCCCTGCCCATCACCACTGGAAATAAGTAGGGGAACCAAATCATACCACTGCATTTGCGCCCTAGTGCTGAACCCCTGCTCATAAAATCTACTTCCGGCAGCGGTGCCAATGGTGCACCAGCCACCCATGTGCGAAGCCGATACATACTTCTGAAGTATATGCATGCTTGGCGCAAATGCACTCACCCTGGGTCACCGTCACTGTCACCAAACCCGGGTCCGACACCGTGCTGCTCCCGTCCAGTACCGTGAATTGGAACACGTCGCTGTCCACCACCGCCCCCTCCACAGTAGCAGTTTCGCTCCCCGTGTACTTGTATGCCACGCACATCTCGCCGCTCCCGAATGACGCACCTGCGGCGAGCGTGGTGGCAGTTGCGGCGCCGGAAACCACAGCGTACAGCGTGCCTTTAGTGGGCGTACCATCCGCAGCCACAGCAGCGCCGACGACGCTGTCGCCGCTGTCAACGTCGGTGCCGCTCACGCACACGATGACCGTGCTGCCGGCTACTGCAGACAGGGTCTGAGCGGTCGCCACAGGCGGATCGTTCGTTGCCGGGTCGACATAGATGGTGTACGTTGCTGCTGCGCCGTTCAGGCCTGTCTTCCCATCCTGTGCATAGTAGGTGAAGGTGGTGTACGGCGTCGTTGCCCCCGAGATCTCGTCCTTTACAGGTGCGTAGCGTAGAGTGTTAGAGCTAGACAGCTTGTAAGGGTACGTGGTGATTGCCGCGTTGGTGGTACCGTCGTACAGTGTGCCTTTGAGCGGCAGTGTGGCGACATAAATTGACGGCGCGCTGCAGCTGGCGCAGTAGAAGACCCCCCCGTTGACAATGTCGAGCTCCACGTCGTAGTAGCTGAGCGTGAATGATTTGAGGTCAACAAAGGGAGGGGAAGACAGGTAGTAGCTCGCGGTGTGGGTGGTGAGCATTGCCACCCCATCCTCCATGACTGTCAGGTTGTCCGCCGACACGACTGGGAGGTGGTCCGGCGGCCCGTACTCAAAGTTGGCCGTAACTTCAGCTTGACTCAGGTTCCTGTTGTACATCGCCAGCTGGTAGATTTCCCCCTCAAATGGCGCATATGCCGCGCCATTAGAGCTGCTGGCTACGGTGCGGTAGTCAGACATGAGCTGCAGTTTGTTGGGCAGGTCCCAGAGAGGGTTGAAGTAGTTGGAGTACGCCCTGGTCGTGCTGTTTCTGTACCAGGGAATGTTTGAGCCCAAGGTCGCTCTTGAGGTGCCATTGATGTATGAGGTCATGTAGGCATAGGCAGGGTTGGGGTATGAGAGGACCAGGTGCTGAAGCTGTGTTGTTGTTGCCGTCGTCCCGTAAATGGTGTCTGTGACCGGCATGCACTCGTAGTCAGAACTTAAACCTCTGTCCAGCTTCATGTGGTACACGCCGCTCAGGCTGGTAAGTTCGAAGTTGGAGGCAGATGGGCACAGGTAGTTCGTGATGCTAGTGCTCGTGGTGCTGACCGAGATTATGAGGTTGGAAGATGTAGAGGAGGCCACTGTCGCGGGGCGCAGCCATAGCTCAAAGCTGACGCCCGAGCCCGTGTCAATTTGCTTGGTGAGCTCAGTCATGTCCATGGTGGCGGTAAGGCGCACCTGAGTATTGTCACCAGCTGCTGACTTGACACCATTGGTTGTAAGGCAGCTAGTGTAAGAGCTTCTGGTGAAGTTGCCCACAGTCGCAGTGGTATTGCTGTCGGCGAAGGTGCCTGCCTGGCACTCTGCTGCCGTGAAGTGGAAGTCAAGGATGGCGCCTGCCGTGCGAGCTGCGTCCGCCAGTGGCCATAGCAGCAGTAATGGTAACACCAGCAGCGGCGCCCTTCGCACTCCAACCCTCATGGCGCCCCGACGCCGCCAGCCAGCTGCTGCAGCGCAACCACCAGCAGCGGCACTCCTAGTAGCAATGGTAGTAGCGGCAGCGCACCGCGTCGACACCAGCCCTTCAGGGGGGCCGTTGAAAGGTGCAGGCAGCGCCAGCAGAGGAACACACGCCCCATAGTCACAGCTTCCTCAGTCGCCCAGGTTTGGCGATAAGTAACATTCATGGCCCACAGTTGGGTTGGTGGTTGGGCGGTGTCGCATCCAATGGCAGCAGGCCCAACCGGACGTTTCGGAAAAACGGCTTGCAAATTCGCACACACGAACACAGGTGCCTGACCAAGAGGAGGGGAGAGAAGAGGAGCGCCTCTAGCGCGGTAAGTGGGGTGGGCGACGCCAGGAGCTTTCTCAACAATGGCAGCGGAGGCGGCAGTGGCCCACACCATGGCAGAGCAGGCCAACGAGCCCCTCCAGCGGCAAATTACGCGACCTGGCACAGGCGCCATGGCTGCACCATGGCGTGTACGACAATCAATGCACAGCAGGTGGCTGTGTTGTAAGGGCAGGCGCCGGTGGTAATAGCAGGAGCGCTGCCACCCTGCACCTGGGGTTCAGCACACCCCATCCCCACTCCTGTCTTTGACTCCTACAGCGATGCGAGCCGACTTCACCATTCTCCTGGCGAGCCCCCTCCTTGCTCTACAGCTGCCAGGCGCCTCTGCATGGCGAATAGTCCTTCCCTCTTTACACCCCTGTGAAGCGTGGTGCTGGCGCGTGCAGCTGTGCTGGGAGGGAGCTTGTGTGCCTGAAGTGTGTATTTTGTGCATTGTGGCGGGCGGGGGACTGCGACAGCGTGCGGCAGCTAGTGGCGCGTCTGCTGCTTTTGGGTGCGACGATGGCAGTGAGGTGCGCACGTATAGCATGCTCAGGCGCCGGCGCCCAGCGAGACTGCGGGCTTCAAGTGGGCACATCAGGCGAGAATTTTGCGACCACACTGTGTTATGCATTCCAGGCATGTTGTGCATTTCAGGCTTTTCCCCTCCTGCAAGGTGCCCATTGGCACAACGGCAATATATGAATCATAGTATGACGATGGTGGTGTGGCCACGCCAACTGGCATGCAAGCTCGCGCACCAAAGAGAACTCTTCAGAGTTCCTTGCCCCGCGGTGCTCACATGCTCAGCAGAAGGCAGCGTGCATCTCGCATCCGTGCCAGGTGCGCGCGGTGGTGGTCTGTGTACACAAACTGTGCCATAGGTAACGCGCTCTTGCGGGGGGGGGCCTGCGCTGGCCGCCCCCGACCAAAAGTTTTGCCAAGCGTGGCACAGTGCGGCGCGCTTGCACTGGCAGGGTGCACACGCATGGCACGAATGTGCAGGTGCGTCGATGGCGGCATGTCATGGGCAGGAAGCGCAGGGAACGAGGTGCGGCCACCAGTGCTGCAAGCACACGCCGTTGCCTCGCCCACAGTCCCCCACAAAGGTAGCTCTCAAGGAGGTTATTTTTATACCTCAGAAGTAATTTAAAAGCAGCCGTGGGCACCACTCCTTGAAGGTGGCCCGTCAATGAGAATTGGTTACACCGTTGGAGCCTGCGGCGCAATGTGCTGGTGCCTATTGCCAAGTGCACTTGCACACCAAAGTGCTCATTGTCACTCCGTAGACCCGTTGAAACATGGGCACACAGCCGGTTAGCCCATGCCACACGCGCCCTGGCACAGTAGTAGAGTACACCTGGGAGATGGGGCTGTAAACCGTTAGAGTAGTGCTCTGGCAACATGCCAGGCTTCCCTTAGAGTACGCAGTGCTGAGCATTGCCAGCTTTTTCGCTACGTGTCTGATCCTTTTCTGGTCACACGCACCGTGTGCGAAGGGCTTCTTTCCGCGCCCTAAGCGGACTCTAATAAGAGTACAGGCATGATGAAGTGGCGGCGACAGCGGCAGAGCCAGGTGTTGCATGCCAGCACATGCACGTGGCAGCAACAACCGGCAGTTATTTTATCACACTCATTATTGTGCCACGGCTTTTACATATGCTACGCGCCGCCGTGTGCATGTGCGCCTGTCCACAATGTGTCATGTCGCCGCCGTGCCGCAGCACTACTTAGTGCAGCTTATGTATAGTTGCGCACTGCGTGATGCCGGCTGTTGCTCCCTCAAACCCATCGATAGCAGGCCCCTAAAACCGGCGCATGTGCGCACGCCAACCCGGTACAGCCCCGTAGCTGAAACGACACACGCTCAGTGTGGCACAGCGCGCTTATGGCACTGCTCCTGCTGCTGAGCAACAGCTGCAGCATGTGGCTGCGAAGTGCACGCTGCAGCTGCAAACACCAGCACAACGCCCCTGCGAGCACCACTCTGCCCTCCTGCGCGTGAAAGTGTTGCCGCACCAGCAGCATCTGAAAGACCAGCGCTGTGGGCCGCCAAGCCGCTAGCCACCGCTCGCACCCAGCTACCGCATGGGAAGCATGCGCACCGCCCACGCGCGCTGCTCCAACCACCCTAGGGACACCGCGGCAGCGCTTCTGCTATCGGTTGCCCCAGCCGCAAGCCCACCACATGGCAGGGCCCGTATTACCCTCCCTGCCCGTTCAACACCATTTTTTTTAAATTTTTATGGTCTGCTGGCTCTGATAGAGGCACCACCCTTCTTGGAGCACAACCCCCCCCCCCCCGTCCTTTGCTGCCCAAACGCAGGTCACAGAAGCCCTTGTAGGAGCTGCGTCCACCAATGCCAGCCAAACAGCTGTGCAGCTGAACAACCGTTCATTCGCCCACAAATCGGACGCCTTAGCACGGCGGCGGCAGCGCACTCGACAGCTCCCACACAACTCACCGACAGCTCGCAGCAGCTCGTCGCTCCAGTTCAGGCCCGCTCCCACACAGCTCAGCAGACAGTTCGCCTCACAGTTCGCCCCACAGTTCGCCTCGTAGCTCGCCCCACAGTTTGCGTCACAGTTCGGGGCCGCGTGAGGGGGGCAGGTCCCGCGGGCGCGCGCGCGCCGTGCCGCCGCCGCCCCTTCCGCCACCGCCGCCGGCCCGCTTGTCAGCACAGAGCGGGCACGGCAGCAACCCGAGGCCGCCGCAGGCGTCGCACTTGCGAGGTATGGCGTCGTCGCCTACCACAAAGCCCTTGCCGGCGCAGCCGCGGCACGCAATCTCGTACTTGTTGTCGCACGCCGTGCACACCTGCGGCGGGTGGGCGGGTGAAAGCACACGGTGCATGGCACACATCAGTTGCTGGATCCTGTGCGGGCGAGGGAGAGAAGTGTGACAGCGGCCCCCGGGCAGAAACCTGTCATACTCTTGAGCTACGTAGAAATTGTGTTTTTTGTGATTAGCCCCGACATTGTTTTGCATTGCCAGCTGTAGCACAGGGTTTGTCTTGTACTGGTTGTCGCACGCCGTGAACACCTGCGGCGGGGCGCGGGGGTGTGTGGGTGGGCGGCAGCGCGCGCGGTGCGGCACTTGTTGGGTGTGCGTGGGGGGTTTGAGAGAGAGGGCCTATGTGGTAGTTGCTGGGACGGAAACTTGTCACATTACTCATTGTGTTGTGTAACTTGGCCCCACAATGTTTTGCGTTGCCACCCATAGACTATAGCACATGCCAGCGTTTTGCCTCGTACTGGTTGTTGCACGCAGCGGCGTGCGGGTGGTGGCAGCCCCCCGATGCCCACCGGGCGTGCATGTCGCGTGTGTGAGCGAGAAAGAACTTGTGTGCTGAACCGCCTCGCTCCGTGGTTGCCCAGGACAAACTATTTGACGATTTTTTTGTCCTTTCTGTGCCTCCCAAAGTAACTCACCCACCACACTGTTTTGCATTGTCAGCTATAGTGGATTCTAGGGGTTAAGCACTCACTTCGTGACGTGCCAAACTGGTGGAGCCGCTCCCAAAAAAACATGCCCCCCCCCCCCACCGTTTATTTCGTCCCGGCCGCCTACTTCATAGCAAGGCGGGAGTGTGCTCTCGCGCCGGGAGCACAGGCGGCACACGCACTGCCAAACTCGGAAGCGGGTGTAGGTGCCTGTCGCGCGCTGTCTAGTAGTGAACATGAACATCAAGCATGTAATCATATAATACCACCACGGTTAGCAGTCCATGTCTGCCATGCCAGCCTTCCTCATTTTACAACAAAATTGAAACAATAGAAAGCCATGCAGCACTGCAGTCGTGTGGCCACAACTTCAGGCGCAACATGCTACTAGTAAGGATGCGGGCAGCTGCAGGCTATAGAGCCCCGTCACTTAAAATGCGCAGCTGGCTGGTAATGGTCGGGTGTGTGTGTGTGAAAGCGCGGGTGAAACACGGCGCTGAACCCATACACACACCTGGACTGCATGTGGCTGCCAAGTGGCAAATCAGATGCAAGTCGTGTCTGTGACGGGCCTGCCCCCCCCAAAATAGTACAGTGCACTCGCGATTTAGTTCGCTTTGTTTTAGTGCGGCATGCAGTTTAGTGCGGGGTCTGGAGGCCTCCTAGTGACCACATGATTGCCGCAGCAATGTTTAAAAAAGTGCTGTTCAATTAAGTGCGGGTCTCGCTTTAGTGCGGGATGCAAGGGGTTGACACTACCCCGCACTACATCGCGAGCAGTACTGAAGTGTACTTTTGAAGTACAGTAATACAAGGATGCCGCATGTCTGGGCAGGCGGGCGCGGGTGACTGTTACACTGGCTTGTGCTTTCCTGCTGTTTACGCACGTCATGAACGCTGCAAGCGTGTTCGTGAACACTGCAAGCGTGTTCATGAACACTATGCGTGCGTGACATACCGCCACATTTGTATGCTGCGCTGTGATGAGTCACTACCTCTGGAGCTGAGGGCGGGCAGGCTGGCGCGCTCCGGCGACAGGTATCAACCATATACTTCGAAGTAGTACAGTACATGTACTACTTCGAAGTATATATATGAAAACTCATCTAGGAGTGATACACTCTAGGTCTCCCCTATAAATACTTCTAGTACTACTACTGTATATGCATGGCACCCTGGCGGGTGACCTGCCCTGGCAGGTCGAGCCCTAGGTAGCCTGCTGGCACCCGCTAGCCCTTTCT
>JAULBY010065175.1:0-10002 GCA_032358315.1 Ophiocytium majus | reverse complement strand
GAATGTCTTCGCGATCCTTCTCAGTGAGCGACGGAGCCGAGACGTCGATGCCGGGGAGGTTCATCCCCTTGTTGCTCTTGAGCAGGCCACCGTAGCGCACCTTCACCGCCACGCGCGGCGCATCCACGCCCGTCACCTCGAGGGCGATGAGCCCGTCGTCCACCAGCACCATCCCGCCCTTCTGCACATCCTGGGCGAGCAGGTCGTAGGTGACGGGAATCTCGCCCGGCTGCGCAAGATCCTCGGGCGCGAGCACCAGCGTGTCGCCCTCGGCCAGCGTGCGCGCCTCCTCCAGCACGCCGATGCGGATGCGCGGGCCCTGCAGATCGCCGAGGATGGCCACCGGACGCTTGAGGTCCATGGCGATGCCGCGAATCGTCTCGACGGTGCGCGCGTGCTGCTCGTGCGCGCCGTGCGAGAAGTTGAGGCGTGCCACGTTCATGCCCGCGACGATGAGCTGGCGGATCATATCGGGATTCGCCGAGGCGGGCCCGATGGTGGCAACGATCTTCGTGACGTCGGCAGCCGTGCTGCCGCTGGGGGGAAGGGTCACTGGATCAGCGGCTGGCAGCGACGGCGTGGCCGAGGGCGGCCGTCTTCTGCTCGATGCCGGCAATGAGGGTGTCGAACGACTTCTGGAACGAGGCGAGACCTTCGGCGAGCAACTTGTCGGTGACGGCATCGAGCTTGATGCCGACGGCGTCGAGTTCGCCGAGCACACGTTCGGCATCGGCGAGGCCCGCATCAACCGTGCGCGCGGTCACACCGTGGTCACGGAACGCGTCGAGGGTATTCGGCGGCATCGTGTTCACCGTGTTGGGGCCGATGAGCTCCTCCACGTAGATCGTGTCGCGGTAGGACGGATTCTTCGTGCTGGTGCTGGCCCAGAGTGGGCGCTGCAGCTGCGCACCCTGCGCGCGCAGGGCCTCCCAGCGCGGGCCCGAGAAGCGATCCTGGAAGAGCTTGTAGGCGCGCTTGGCGTTGGCGATGGCGGCCTTGCCCTGCAGTGCCTTGGCGCGGTCGGCGCTGAGCGTGCCGGCCTTCACCATCGCGTCGAGCGAGGCATCGATGGCCGAGTCCACGCGGCTCACGAAGAACGAGGCCACCGAGGCCACGTGGGCCAGCGGCTTGCCGGCCTTGGCGCGGCGCTCGAGCCCCTTCAGGTAGGCCTCGATCACGCGGTCGTGCGCGGCCACCGCGAAGAGCAGCGTCACGTTCACGTTCAAGCCGTCGGCAATCAGCTGCTCGAGGGCGATGCAGCCCTCGGGCGTGCCCGGCACTTTGATCATCACGTTGGGGCGGTCCACCGTCTTCCAGAGGCGATGCGCCTCTTCCACCGTGGCCTTGGCGTCGTGCGCCGAGCCCGGGGAGACTTCAATGGAGACGTAGCCGTCGAGCTGCTTGGACGCGTCGTACACGCCGCGGAAGCTATCGCAGGCGTTGCGGACATCGTCCGTCTCGACGAGTTCGAAGAGATCCCAGGCCGAACGGCCCGGCGCCGCGCTCTTCAGCTGGGCGTCGTAGGCCGTCCCCGACGCCAGCGCCTTCTCGAAGATCGTCGGGTTGGAGGTCATCCCCGTGAGGGCCTCGTCGCGGATGCGCGTGGCGAGGGTGTCCCCTTGGAGCAGGGCGCGATCGATGAAGTCGAGCCAGATGGATTGGCCGGCGGCGTGGAGCTCGTGCAGGGGCGAACGGGAAGCGGGCATCGGTGGGGTGGCGGCGAGGAGTGACGGGAACGACGCTCGCAATTTACCATTCTGGAGCGTCGGGTGCCCCAGAATCCCGATATCGGCCTGCCGTCGTCTCGAATCCCCACCCACGTGGACCTCAACGAACCGCACACAGGCCCCAGTTACTCGCCCCAAAGCTTGCGTTGGCGGCGGCTGCCCCTGACGGCGCAGCTGGGGCTCATCGGGGTGGTGGTGATGGCGGCCTGGTTCCTCACCGCCCGCCTCGCCGCCGACCGGGTGGCCGATGACGCGCGGATCCGGAACGACCGCCTCGAAGAGTTGCACCAGGCCGAAGTGGCGGCCGTGCGGCTGTTCACGTCGGCCACCGTGATGTCCGCCGCCCAGCGCGGCTTCGTGCTCTTCGGCGACGAGGCGCAGGGCGTCCGGTACGAGACGGCACGACGCAACTTCGCGACCGATATCGGGATCGTGAAGGAGATGATGCGGAACAGCCTGAACGTGCGCTTGGATGCGGACCGTCTGGCGGGCATGCTCGAGCGCTGGGATGGCGAGATCGTCTCGCCGAACTTCGCGCTGCGACGCGATCGCGGGTTCTCGGCCTTCGGTCGTGGCAGCGTGGGACTCGCGCGGCTCGAGCGCGGGGCCTACATGCTCGATACCCTCCGGGCGCACCACGCCATGCTCGTGCGCGACGTCCGGGCCGAGCTGATCGAACTCGAGGAGGAGATCGAGACCGCCGTTGCCATCAACGAGTGGGAGACCTTCCTCATTCGGGCTGCGGCCGTGGCCGTGTTCATGCTCCTGCTGGTGCTGCTCATGCGCCTGCTGGCCCGCGCGCTGCGCCAAGTGGTGGTGGCCGCCGAAGCGCTCGATGCCGGTCGCTACGACGACGCCCGACTCCCCAACGCCCACCGCGCGCCCAATCTCGAGATGGCGCGCCTGGCCCATACGTTCGACCGGCTCGCCCTCAGCATCGCCACCCGCGAGCGCCAGCTCCAGGACGACATCGAAAAACTCAAGGAGCTCGAGCGGCTCAAGGCCGACTTCGTCTCCACGGTGAGCCACGAGCTCCGCACGCCGCTCACCTCGATGCGCGGTGCGCTCGGCCTCCTGCTCGGCGGCGCCGGCGGCGACCTCTCGCCCAAGGGCCGCGACCTGCTGCGCATCGCCCTCACCAATACCGATCGGCTCATCCGGCTGATCAACGACATCCTCGACATCGAGAAGATGGATGCCGGGCAAGTGTCCATCCGGCGCGATCGCCTCCGGCTGCGCCCCTTGTTGGAATCCACCATCGCTGGACTCGAAGGCCTCGGCCGCGACGCCGAGGTGCGCCTCGTGCTCGAGGACATCGTGGACGTGGAAGTCATCGGCGACTCGGACCGTCTGATCCAGGTGTTCACGAACCTGATCTCGAACGCGGTGAAGTTCTCGCCCAAGGGCGGCGCGGTGGAGGTGAGCGCGCGCCGCGATGACCAAGGGGTCAAGGTGAGCGTGCGCGACCACGGCCCCGGGATCCCCCCGGAGTTCGCGTCACGCATCTTCGGTCGCTTCCAACAGGCCGGTGGCGCCGCGTCGCGGCAGAGCGGCGGCACGGGCCTCGGCCTGAGCATCGCCAAGGGCATCACCGAGCTCCACGGCGGCCGCATCGGCTTCGAGAACGCGGAAGGCGGCGGGACGCTCTTCTCCCTCATTCTGCCCGTGGCGCCGGCCGTCGCGGGCGTCGAGGACGCGCGCCCAGGCGTGCTGATTGTCGAGGACGACGACTCGATGCGCGCCATTCTCTCGGCGCTGCTCGAGCCCTTCTCGAACCCGGTGGCCGTCGGCGACGCCGAGACGGCGATGCGGGCGTTGGCGCGCCATCGCGTACAAGTGGTGGTCGTTGACCACGGGCTACCCGGCGTCGATGGCTTGGCGCTGGCGCGGCGCCTTCGCGCCGATCCGCGGTATCGTACGCTGGCGATCCTGCTCTACTCGGCGTCGGAGTTTGGGCCGGACGACTTGAGGGATTCTGGCATCCGCATCTCCGACGCGTTCGTGAAGACGCGTGATCCGGAGTCGGCGCTGATCAATCGGATCAAGCGCGAGTTGCAGGGCGGGCAGGAGCCGCGCGCGTAGCCGCTACTTGACGGCCGTGCGCGCCCCGAAGCCCTCTCGGGTCATTCGGCCCCAGCCTTCGTCGCCCCGGAGATGCTTCCAGAATGCCTGGAGACGGAAGAGCACCGTCATCTGGCGGTAGCCGAGGCCTTCGATGAGCGCGAAGAAGATGAGGCGCCAGAAATCGCGACGGCGGCGGTAGCGCTTGAAGCTCACTTCCTCGAGTACGATGGCCCAGAGCGAGAGAATGGTGCCGTAGGCGACGGCGACGACGAAGAAGAGCAGCGCGAACTGCGCGTCCACGGCGCCGATCCAGAGGCCGAGAATCAGCGCCAGCCAGCCGAAGAGCTCGACGATGGGCGCCAACATCTCGCCGAACAGATAGAACGGCACCGCCAGCATGCCGATGCTGCCATAGCGTGGATTGAAGAGCATCGTGCGATGCGTCCACAGCGTGCCGATCAAACCGCGATGCCAGCGCTCACGCTGGCGCGCCAACACCTTGCTCGACGTCGGCACTTCCGTCCACGCCACCGGATCGGGAATGAAGGGCAGCGTGGCCTTGATCTTGTTCTCGCGCAGGTAGCGGTGGAGCCGCACCACGAGGTCCATGTCCTCGGTGACGTTGCCGGTGCGGTAGCCGCCGATGGCGAGGAGATACTCCTTGCGGAACAGGCCAAAGGCGCCGGAGATGATGAGATTGCCGCCGAGCGAGTTCCAGCCGAGTCGCCCGAACAGGAAGGCGCGCAGGTATTCCACCACTTGGCAGCCCACGAGCCAGCGCGGGTCCACCCGCGCCTCGGTGACGCGACCCATCTCCACCGTGCAGTCGTTGGCCACGCGGATCGTGCCGCCTACCGCCGCGACGTTGGAGCCCAGCAGGAAGGGGCGCGCCAATCGCATCAGCGCGTCGGGCTCGATCAAGGTGTCGGCATCCACGGCCACGACGAACGGATGCCGCGCCGCATTCATCGCCGCGTTGAGCGAGTCGGCCTTGCCGCCGTTGAACTTGTCGAGCACGAGCAGCTTGGCGTGCCGCCGCGACCGATAATACGCGCGCACTTCCTGGGTCTTGATGATCACCGGGAAGGCGGGCGGCACTTCGTAGAGGTCGAACTCCCGCACCAGGGCATTCATCGTCGCGTCCTTGGAGCCGTCGTTCACCACGACGATCTCCAAGTGCGGATACTCGAGGGTGAGGAACGACAGCAGGCTCGCCCCGATCGTCACTTCCTCGTTGTAGGCGGGCACGAGCAGCGAGAGCGGCGGCAGCGCCTCGGACGCGAGCAAGCGCTGCAGATGCTCGTCGGCGGCGAGACGCCAATGCTTCCAGAGCTCGGGAATCGACAACAGCAGCAGGATGGCGTAGCAGGTGCTCAGCAAGAGCAGGTACACCAACGCCGCGTGGTCGCCGAACCACAGGATGGCCCGCACCAGCTCCAACATCTCGGAGTTGCCGTCCATCAGCCGCCTCCCATCTCGAGCACGGCGCCGTCGGAGAGTCCGCTCACCATCGTCGCCATATCGCGGGCGAAGCGATCGTCGCCCTCTCGCGCGGCTCGCAGGGCGGCACGGCCGCGCTCACCGAGCTGCGCGAGCGCCAGCGCGGCGTGCAGGCGCACGCGCCAGACGGGGTCCGACACGAGCGGGGCCACGAGCGGGGCCGTGGCCCCTGCCCCGACCTCACCCACCGACCGCGCGGCCGCCGCCCGCACGGTCCAATCGACGTCGCGCACGAGCGCCGACAAGGCGCGTGCGGCCTCAGGCCCGGCGAAGTGCCCCATCGTGCGCGCCACCGCGCGCCGCACCGCCGCCGAGGGATGCCCCACGTGCTCGAACACCGACTCCACCGCCCGCGGATCGTCGAGCGACGAGGCCAGGTCGATCCACGACGCGAGATCGGGCATCGCCGCGCCGCCACGAATGCGCTGCGCCAGCGCCACCGACGCCACCGGCGCCGACTGTCGCAACACGCCGGTGAGGAACTGGCGCACGACCTTCGGCATGGCATCGAGCTCGTCCACGACCGAGCCGAAGGTCGCCGCGTCGGCCACACGCGGCAGCGCCGAGGACGCGGCGATCTGCACGGCGGGATGCTCGTCGCGGACGAGGGCCAGCACCGCCGCACGCTCGCGTGCGGTCCCGATGATCGAGAGTGCACGGGCGGCCTCGAGCCGCCGCCACCAGAAGCGCGAGGTCCGCTGTGCGATCGCGAGTTCGATCCACGGTTCGTTGCGCAGCGCCAAGGCCAGTTCGTCGCGCTGCGCGGTGGGAATGGTCTGTCGCGCGAGCAACGCCACGTAGCCCACGGCCGTGCCGCGGGGCAACGCGGCGAGCGCGCGCACCACCGGCTCCGGATGCGCGCCCGCCACGATCCAATCGCGCAGCGGGCCGGCGAGGGCGGCCTGTCCGGCCACGAACGCCGCGCGGCGATGGCGGTCGTACCCACGCCGCACGGCCACGAAGACCACGAGGAGAAACAGAAACACGCCCTGGACCACTGCGATGAGTCCGAGGACGTAGGCCGCGGTCACGGCGCGGTGCTCCGGGCCCGCCAGCCGACGATCTTCGCCATCAACACGCGCAGGCTCAGCGGTTTGGCGAGGTAATCCAGCGCGCCGGCGCGGATGGCGCGCAGCTGGTCCGCCTCGGTGGCGTGCACGGAGATGAACACCGCGCGAAACACGCCCGGCCGCTCCACGCGGAGTCGCTCGTAGAGGGAGAAGCCATCGAGCCCCGGGAGATCCACATCGAGCAGCACCAGCGGCGAGCGTCCGCGCACGCGCATGCCGCGCATGCCGTCCAAGGCTTCCGGACCCGACGAGTAACGGATCCACGTGAGCCCACGCGCCGCCAGGGCGAAGGTGAGCAGGTCGGCGAGCGCCGCATCATCCTCCACCACCACCACGTCCGGCGCCACGCCGGTATCGGCCGGATCCCAGCGCCGCGCGAACGCGCCCGCATCGCGCGCCGCGAGCCAGGCCTCCTCGGCGAGCTGGCCCAGCCGCGCCGCATCGGGATCGGCACCGGCAATCAAGTCCGCGATCCCCGCCACCCACGGCACCACGTCCGCGCGCGACGCCTCGGCGTAGGGCTCCACGCGGTGCAAGGCATCCGCCGCCGACATCGGAAAGAGGAACATCGCGGCGGTTTCGTCGCGGAAGCCAGAGAGCACCCCTTCGGTCCCCAACGCCGCCGCCAGCAGCCGCAGGTCGCGATGCCAAAGCGCCGAGCGCTGCATCCCGTCGGGCGGCTCGAGCGGACGCACGAGCGCCAAGGACATCGGGTCGGCGACGCTGGCCGCGCGACTGAGCGCTTCGTCGAAGGCGCGCATCGCGCGCTGCGGCAGCAACAGCCCCGTGCCCGGATGGATCCCGCGCGCCAGCTGCCGCTGCCGCGCGATCTCCAGCAGGCGCTCGATGCGGCGCAGCAGTTCCTCGGCCACCACCGGCTTGGATTGGAAATCATCGGCGCCGGCCACGAAGGCCGCGGTGCGCGTGTCCACGTCAGTGGAGCCCGACACCAGCACGATCGGCAACTCGCGGTAGCGCTCGTCGTTCTTCAGTTCGCGCGTGACGACGAGCCCGTTCACGCCCGGGAGGCCGATGTCGAGCAGCAGCAGCGCCGGCCGCACTTCGTCGAGCGTCGCGAGGATGTCGCGCGCGTGGTCGCGGGTCTCCACGAACATCCCTTGCCGCTCGCAGAGCGCGCGCAGCAGGGCCGACATCGCCGGATCGTCCTCGATCACCAACAGGGTCACGCCGATGAGTCCCGTGCGCGTGGCCAAGGACTCCGCCATCAGCAGGAGTTCGCGGGGATCGGTGGTGGCCTCGAGCAAGCGCGCCGAACTCGCGCGCGGTGCCACCACGCCGTCGGCACCGCGCAGCAGCAACAGCGGCACGCCTTCGGGCACCGCGAGGGAGATATGGGCACCGGCAATCACGATCGTCGGCGGCGTGGCCTCGAACACCGCACCCACGCCCTGCGCCGATACCTGCTCCACGTGATAGCCGCGATGCATCGCCTCGGCCACGAGCGGCACCGCCACGCCTTCGGGCAACTCCACCAGCAGCAGGCGATGCTCCGGGGTGCCATCGCTGCCGGGCCGCGACGTCGCGCCTTCGGTGGTGAACGACCCACTGAGCGCCCGCACGAACTGCCGCACGATGGCCGCACGCCGGTCGCGATCGAGCGACGCATCGCTGGCCCACTTGATGGCCACCGGCTCCAGCGCGCCGGCGAGTCGGCTGGCCTCGTGGAATCCGTAGCTCCCGGCGGTGCCGTGCACGCGATGCAACTCGCGGCGCAGGGCATCCACCACTTCGGGCGCGGTGGGATTCAACTGCAGCTGTTCGGCGAGTTGCGAGAACGCCGCCACCGTGTTCCCGCTCGACGCGAGGTACCGTTCGCGGAGCTGGGCAAGGACCGCCGAGAGATCGCCGGGGGCAGGCATGCGGAATTATCGTCTGGCGCGGGCATCCCCGACAGGCCGGACGGTTGCTTCCCCGATGTGCGCCCCACCACATTCATGCCATGCGTCTCCTCTGTGCCGACGACGAGCCGGACATCCGGACCATCCTCGAGCTCGCGCTCGGACTCGATCCCAACATCGAGGCCGAGGTGCTGCCCTCCGGCGTCGCGCTCCTGGAGCGGGTGAAGGAAATCCGACCCGACGCCATCCTCCTCGACGCGATGATGCCCGAGCTCGACGGCTACGAGACCTGTCGCCGACTCAAGGCCGACCCGGCCACCTCCGACATACCGGTGGTCTTCCTCACGGCGCGGGCGCAGCGCGGGGAGCAGGACTCCGCCCTCGAACTCGGCGCCATCGCCTGCCTGACCAAGCCCTTCGACCCGCTCACCCTCGCGGGCGAACTGATGGTCGTGCTGGGGCGCTGAGATGCCACGCGGCGGCGGCACTCTGGCCGCGGCCGCGTTGAAGGGCGCCGCGCTGCTCCTCGCCGCGCTGGTTTCCATCGCACCGCACGCGCTGAGCGCCCAGCGTCCCTGTGACGCCGCCCGCGCTGACTCGCTCGTGGATGCCGGCTGGACCCGCTGGCGCGCCGGCGACGTGGATCGCGCCGCGCTCGACTTCCGCGCCGGGGTCAGCGCCTGCCCCAGCGCCCAGCACGGCTGGACCGGACTCGGCTACGTCGCGCTGCGACGCGGCGAGGTGCCGCTGGCGATCGCCCGCTTCGATTCGGCGTTCGCCGCGCGACCGACTCATGACCTCGATGCCGTCATTGGCCTCGGACTCGCCACCTTCCGCGCCGGCCAATCGGCGCGCGCGCGCCAAGCCTTCCTGTTGGCCGATTCACTCGCTCCGGGTGATACGCTCGTACGCGGCTACCTCGCACGCCTGCCGGCGGCCGTGGACGCCGCGGCCCTGCCCCAGCGCGATCGTCCCACGGAGCGCGTGATTGCCGCCCGCGTGGGCCGCCGCATCCTCGAGGTCCCCGACGGACGCGGCGGATGGCGCCCGTTCTGGGTGAAGGCAGTGAACCTCGGCGCGGCACTGCCCGGCAAGCATCCCTCCGAATTCCCGCCGGACGACGGCACCTACGACGCGTGGATCCGTGAGATCGCCGCGCTCGGCGCCAACACCGTGCGCGTGTACACGATCCATCCGCCGCAGTTCTATCGCGCACTGCGCGAGTGGAACCTGGCGCATCCCGACTCGGCGCTCTGGCTGATTCACGGGGTGTGGACGGAGCTGCCGCCCGGCGCCAAGGAGGAGAACTACGACGACCCACGCTGGAATGCGGACTTCCTCGCCGAGATGCGGCGTGTGGTGGACCTGCTCCACGGACACGCCGCCATCACTGCGCGTCCCGGCCACGCCAGCGGCATGTACACCGCCGATGTCTCGCGCTGGACGCTCGGGTACATCATCGGCCGCGAGTGGGAGCCCTACTCGGTGCAGGCCTTCGCGGCGAAGCATCCGCGGCGCACGCGCTTCGCTGGCCGCTACGTGCGCGTGGAGGGCGGCAACGCCGTGGACGTGTGGCTCGCCACCGTGGCCGACTCGATGCTCGCCTACGAGATGGCACAGTGGAACACACAGCGCCCGCTTGCCTACACCAACTGGCCGACGCTCGACCCGCTCACGCATCCCACCGAGAGTTCGCGCGCCGAGGAGGCCGCGTGGCTGGCGCGACGTCGCGAGCGCGTGCCCGAGGCCTCGCGCGAGTACGACAACGATGTGATTGCCCTC
>JAULBY010065142.1:0-10004 GCA_032358315.1 Ophiocytium majus | reverse complement strand
GTCTGATTTCCTGGTCACACGCACCGTGTGCAAAGGGCTTTCCGCGCCCTAAGCGGAGTTTAATAAGAGTACAGTGATACTATTGTAATATTCCAAATCTACATGTGATATATATGTTTTATCTTAAATGATGTGTTTGATGTACAGTGATGCTTGGCAGGGTCAGCGGCTGTGCAGCTACCTGTGCGCGCCCCCTGCTGACGCCAGGCGCCGCCAAGCACCAGCCTCGATGGTTGGCCAATTGGTGAGTGGGTTTGCCTGGATGCAGGCCACGCATCGCTGCTGCCAGATACGGCACAAGCTGGCCCCAGTTCACACACATCAATACATTACATTTATAGCACCCATAATGATCGCATCACGTGCACACGCCAAGTGCCTCGTGGATGTACGCATGCGCCTGAGCGGCTGCCACGTTGTGCACGCATGCTGCCATGCTGTGCCACAGTGGCACAACACTTTTGAAGGTGTGTAACTGCAAGTGTGTAACTGCCACCATCGCCGTGCCACGGCAACCCCACCCACCGCATCCATCCCAGCGAAACTGCACGTCACCAGTCACACAAATAGCACACACAGGCGCTGCCGGGCCTGCACGCACTCATTGCCCACACACACAGCACAGTCACACATGCTCAGCACACCGCGACCAGCAGCAGACACGGCGCGGCGGCGGCGGCAGCAGTGCGGCTGGCGGCGCCCAGCAATTGATACGGATATGTGGCATTCATATCGTCATCCCTTTGAACATGCATGGCGCAAGGCCAGCCGGCCGCGTGGTGCGCACGTGCCAAAACCAGCGTTGTTGTTTGTTGAGGGAGGGGTGTGTGTGGATGCGGCGCCGCCCCCACCAGCAGTGCTCAGCAGCACCAGCGCCACCTTGGAACCCAGCGCCAGGGTGGCAGTGTGCTGGTCAGCAGCAGCCGCCGCCATGGCATAATGCTCAGCAGCAGCAGCTGTGCTCAGCAGCTGTGCTCAGCAGCAGCGGCGGCTGTAGCTGTTTTTCAGCAGCCATGCTCAGCAGCAGCTGCTGCTGCGGTGGTCGAAGCGGGCGCCTGCACACGGTGTGCAGCACGACCGTTGGTTCACTTTTTCGCAGCGGGCGCCACGCCACCGCCACCGCCATCGCCGCCGCCGCCCTGCTTCTTTGCAATCTTGTCAGCCAGCGCCTTGGCGTCCCTGCAGTGGGAAAGAAAACATCACAGCGGCGGTGGCGTGTGCTGGTAAGCAGCAGTGGTATACAGCACACTCGCGATTTAATTCGCTTTGATTGAGTGTGGTATGCGGTTAAGTGCGGGGTCCAGGGACCTGTCACACACCACATGGTTCCGTATAAACAATACACAATGCCCGGTTTGACTTAATGCGGGTCTCGCTTAAGTGTGGGGTGCCAGGGGGCGACACTACCCGCACTAAACCGCGAGTGCACTGTATCGGGGTATAAGACCCCCTCCCCAAATAAGAACCCCCGATTTAGCGGACGAGGGGCGTCTGGCAGCAAGACCCGGGGTAACCTCTGTATGAATGTGTATAGAATAGAAAAAAGTGGTATAAACCCCCCCCCCCCCCGGCGCTAGCGCCAGCTGGTGCTCGGTGACACAACCGGGGGGGTTTATACCCCGATATCTACAGTAGCCAGCAGTTATGTGGGGGGGAGAGGCAGTGACAGCAGGTTTTGGTGCAGCTGGAGGCCTTGCCGACCCCACCGCAACCCTGCTTGAGCCCCAGGTGGGCATGGGCTGTTGGCGACGCGAACTGGATTGTGTACCTGCAACAAACTTTGCAGGATGGTTGTAAACACCAAACCAGCACCTCAGCCGGCAGGTCTCTGCTGAGTCGCATGATTTGCCACGTACAGTAGCAGCCCTCAAACCCTCATAAGAAAACAATGCCCAAGCCTTGGCTGCGTGCCTCCCCAACCGGTCGCGGTTGTCTGCTGAGACTTTGCAGGCAGGCAGCGAAACAGGCGGCAGCAGCAGCAGCAGCAGGCTGCCGCTGCCACCGCTCACACTGCCACCACTCAGACACCAACGCACGCATTGCAGCCCCGCCAGCTTGGCGGCACAGGCATCCACCCAGCAGGCCCCTGCACCTGCTTCCCCCCCATACACACCCCGACAGCAGCGGCAGCGGCGCAAGACCTCTGCCACTGAGACAGCAATTTTCCCCTGCGGCTGCCCCCCCCCCCTCAACAGGCTCCCTCCCGGCAGCAACCCCACGCCGCGTAGCGGTCTCCACTGCAGCATCTGGGGCACCAAAGCAGCATGGAGGCCGAGCTGGCTGCCCAAACACACGCTTACCTCTCCCTCCTTGCTTGGGGGTTTCCCTCGCTCCCCTCCGCCTTGCCCTTCCTCTTGGACCTGTTCTCCGCCCTCTTCCTGTCTATTTCCCTCTGGTTGCCGCGAGCCATCTGCGGGCGCAGCACGCCAGCGGGTGTGGCGTCAGCCAGCGAGCACGCGGCAGGGACAGAGGCAGGGTGGCAAGGCGCAGTGGTGGAGGTGGTGCGTGAAGGGCGCTGTCACCAGCGGTTTGTACCGGGTACCGGCGAAGGTTTCACAAGTCAAGAGCTGCTGTTGGGAGACGCCTGGAGGCGCGCGCACCTTCGGCTTTTCCTAGCGAGCTTACGCTAGTGCTGCTCCCCTGGCTCCCCCCCTCTGTGGCGGTGGCGTGGTGAGATGCGACGGGTCGGCCGCCGGGCCCCAGCGAATGAAAAAAAAATGAGCTGGGCTGGAGGCGCAGGTGACCAAAACTGCCTCATTAATGTCTGCAGAAATGCGCCAGATTTGCCCCTCCAATGACGGCCCGGTCGGCTCCTTGGGAAGTTCACACCAAGCAGATTCAAGTGCACGACCAGCAATACAGAGCTGGCGTCGTGCACAACAAGTCTGCCGGCACACACCTTGCAACGACCCACGCATCCCGCCGGACACAGCATGATGCCTGGCACGCACATACTAGTGCTCCAAACAGTGCCACATGTGCACATGACCACGCCTCAGCAACCAGGGTTCCTGTAGTGTATTGTTTGTTGGTGTGATGGCATGCTGACTGGCCCACACAAGCAGACCAAGTAGTGGCACACGCTTCCCACACATGTCTACATGGCCCGCCCCGCACCAAGCGGCACCTGCACAGGCGCGCTGCTCACAGCGCCCCCCCGCAGTGTATTCACAAAAAGACCGCAGCACGGTCTCCGTTAACCACCGGTGAGAGGCACACCCAAGGCGCCTCTGTAACAAAACCACGTCTGCTGGGGCAGCCGTGGCGCTCACTAGCGCTGAGGCCAGCTAACCACTATCCCACCTGCCATCACTGCTGCTACACCACTGGTGGCGTCCCCCTGTGCGCAACAGCCGCAGGGGGGGCGCCAATACTTCTGGAAACAGGAACGCAGCATCCGAGTCTCCACCGACGCGCCCAGCCGCCATTGCCGGCGGCACCACTTGTGCCGCCCCACGTGACTCTTGCGCAAGCGTTTTCGACACACAAGAACCCTGGCAGCAGCAGCACAGCGGCAGACGCGCTGCACACCACCGCGCCCTCTGCAGCCGCTCACTGGGCGGCCTTGGGAGTCTCTCCAGGCGCAGCGGCGGCGGCGGCGCCACCCCCTCCGCCACCAGTTATGTCAGAGGTGGCGCGCTTTCGAGCGAGGCTGCGGGCGCGCCCCGCCTTAGCCTTCTGTGCCTGCTCCTTGCGCTCCTGGCGGTCGGGGACCTGCACGTAGCGCACGCGGTTCGCGCGCGGCCGCTCTAGCGCATCCATGTCCGTGGGCCGCCGCTTGGCCTGCTCAGCAGAGGCGGGCGGGGGGGCGCGTCAGCAGTGGCAAGCGGGGGGGCGGGCGGCGGTTGTGTGGGTACCGCTGCGGATGTGGTGGGATGTGCGCGCTGTGGCGCGTACTTCAAAAAGTACTTCAAAAAGAGTAGTTTGGTGATCTCATGTGCCGTCATGCGTTTGTGAACACCCCCAAGGTTGAACTTGAGTTGAAGTTGCAAAGGTGTTGGAGTTGAGGTTACAGATGGGGCTGATCAAGGCTGGTTGCCAACTGAACAGCAGACCGTGGACACTTGGAAATGAAGGGTGTTGCTTGCCTTTGTAGAGCCCAGTTGGAACTGCAACACCAATATAAACAGGAAGGGGCGGGGGGAGGGGGTGAATAGGCACGAACGGTATGTACATGTGAAGGTACCACGGTACCAGGTGTACTTGTTGAATATGCTGCTTCAGCCGCACACCATGTGCAGAGGGCCTTCCAAACCCCAGTGGGTTTCATACTTGAAAGTACCAAGTACGTTTAAAAACTGTGGCTAGGTTGGTAGCTGCGATGGGGTGGCTGTAGCAATGACATCCGCACAGTTGACCCACATGGGCGCCATGCAGCTACTCCAGCTGCGTGCACCAAGCTGGTAACTGTTTGCAGTTTCATTTCTGCAAACAGCACGTGCTAAGGCGTTTAGGTGGCAGACCCACGGCAACGACAGGGGCCAGCAGGCGCGCTGCGTGGCAGCAGAACAACCGCTGCTGGTGTTGCACCGAACACTGCCGCCTCATCTGTGGCACGGCGCAGCTGATCCAAACGAGCACCGCAGCACCCCTGTTATTGCCAGCAGCCACCACACGCCCCCTGTCACTTGGGCGGCCCACCTCCACATGATCACTGTGTGGGGACGCCCAAAACCTCGCACCCAGTTGAAGAACATTATCGAAGCTGCCACCTTCGAATGCACACAGTCCTGCTGAGCACCGCCGCTCCCCCTCACCTTGTACTGCGCCTCCTCCAGCGCGGCCAGCTTCACCTCCACCATGTCCATGAAACTGTCGTAACTGCCCCAGCCCAAGGCCCCACCGCCACCACTACCACCACCGCCGCCACCGCCGCCGCCACCGCCGCCACTGCTCCCAGCGACGGCTGCAGCCCTGCCGCCGCCGCCAAGCACGGTGGCACCGCGCGTGCCGTATCGCAGCTGGTTTTTGACGGCCTTGGCGCCTGTGAAGAGTGTCTGCGCCTGCTCAGCGCGCTTGCCGAAGACGCGCTCGTACAGAGGGCTGTCCACCTTGCTGCCCACCTCCAGGTAGGCTAGTAGGGGGCGCGGGGGCTGGGGGGGGGGGGGGGGGGGCCAAACAGGGGAGATCTGGGTAAGCTGAAAAGCAAGCCCATGAGAGCGCGAGACAGTTGGCACTGGGTATGTGTAACATAGCAGCGGGTAGACCGGGCCATATGTTGGTGTCGGCAGAGCACAGGTATGCGCATGAGGCTACCATATGAAAACTCATCTAGGAGCGATAAACTCTAGGTCTCCCCACCGGTAGGGGGCGGCACCCTGGGCGGACCCGTGCAAGGGGGTGAACAAAGCAAAGACTTGCGCCTACTCAGGGCAGTCAAGGCTCGCACCTACCGAAGCGCGGGTTCCATCACCTATTGAAGCGCGGATTCCATCATAGAGATGTGGTGCTATATGCGAAGTGCGTTGCGACGAGTCACAAAGGGGGCGTATGCACACTTGAAGCAGTTCAAGCATGTGCGACGCCACCCCATGCACACTGGCTGCGAGCAGCGGCACGGCCGCCAAGGACAGGCGGCAATGCGGCACTGCAGGACGCAGGGGGTGCGCGACACCGCTGTGTGCAATGGCGGTGACTCGCGCTCTTTTAATGTGGCAAGACCTGAGGAGGCGCAAGTATTCTCTGAGCGTTCACTAATGTAGTTAGCTCTGCACTTGCGAGCCAACGCACATGCATTGAACTCGGCTTGGGGCGCGGAAAGCCTGTGCACATGTCGCGCGCGACTGGAAAAAGCATGAACAAGCATTGCTGCCCTCCCCTGCTGCTAGTCGACAGCACACCGCACCTTCACTATTTGCTGTGTTTCGCATTTATCGTTTTCATAATGCATACCAGTAGTACATTGACATTCAAGGAGTGCACGACGCCACCCACAGCGCCCTCCCCACAAAAAAAAACCCTCCCCCATACAAACACACCTTGATGCCATGCGTCTTGAGCAGTCTTATGGCCTCCGCGGCATCAGGCGCCTCGCCGCTGCGCACGCACGCCTCCAGCAGCGCCGCAAAGGTGTCTTCCGGCACCTCCATCGCCAGAGAGCCCTTGAGGTACGCCCGCCGCATCTCGCTGAACACGCCCAGCGCCGCCTGCAGGTACCCAGGGGGAAAGGGGGGGGGGGGGGGGGGGGGGCCCCAGCGGCAAGTTAACATAAAAAATTCTCCAAATGGTTTTACTAAGATTTTAATAAATGGCCAAAGTATTTACTCTCTCAATTTAGAAGTACATTATATGGCACACACAGATGGCCGCCAGCTCGCGTGAACAGGGCGCGAAAACTTGTCTTGTACTGATAGTGTTATGCTACACTAAACCACACGAATGGCATACATCAGAGGCAGGCATATGGAGTTGCCCAGGCCCTGTCATGGCCACGACGGGTTCCAGAGGAGCAGTCCCTGGGGAATGGACTGGTCCATGGGGAATGGAATGTGCGCCGTACCTGCAGGTTCCTGGCATCGCCGAACCCGCGTATGAGCGCCGAGTAGTGGTCCGCGGCCAGGGAGTAGCCGGCGCCCTTCATTGAGCCAATCAGGAGGCTTGCGTGTTGCAGGCCGCGCGGGTGTGCGACGCATGCGTCGATGACGGTCTGCACGGCAGCGGCGGCGGAAGCAGTGGCACACGGCAACAGCAGCAGCAGCAGCGGCGGCGGCGGCAGCAGCGGCGGCGGCGGCGGCAGCGGCGGCGGCAGCAGCAGCAGCAGCAGTAGCAGCATCAGCAGCAGCAGTAGCAGCAGTAACAGCAGCGGTAACAGTCTGCTGTCAACAAAACCAAGGCAACAAGTGGAAGCATGGCGCAGCGGCGGCATTGTGTGCCGGATGCGAAAGAGGGAGATTATAGTTGACTAAGAAGGATAGGGGCAACACGCCGCAGCAGGGTTGACGTGGTGCGCAGCAGCAACAGCAGTTGAAGTTGCAGCCCCCCCCCCCCACCACCACCACCACCCCCAGTTGAAAGTTGCACAATGGAGCCGCAGCATAGCAGTTGCATGCACACCACACACGCCAGAGCGACACCACCTTGTGCTCAATGCCAGACACATGTGTGTGCATGTACGCGGAGGTATGTGGTGGGTGGGTGTGAGCTTCTGCTGCTCAGCACTGCTGTTGCTGAGCACTGCTGTCGCTGAGCACTGCTACTGTTGAGTGGCACCCCGTGCGTTGCCTGTGTGCTGCAGGGCGCGCGGGCGCGCGACACATACATCGATGAAAATGTCTGGAGTGACTTCTGGAAATTACATACTACAGTATACAGAAGTACGAGTTACTGCGAAGCATTTCTTGGTAAGAAAAATGTCACACATACCTCAAAGGAGGCGCGCGTCGGCACCGGGAAGCGGTCGCGCAGCTCCTGCCAGACCCTGCGGGGCGCATGTGTGCAAGCAGTGGCACAAACATTGTGTCATTTCCATTGAAGTACATGCACCGCACATGTGACATGTTCGATACAAGTACTGTGTAGTACAGTGTGTACTGCTGAAGTTTCCTGCACTTTAGTGTATTGCCTTGGTGGTGTTGACAGTGCACAGCTTTTACAGTATACAGGTCCGCAGGATGGCCGTTTTGCTCCCGCATGCTACATGCATGCATGGCCTGGCTTCTTGCACACAGTGCAAAGCAATGAAACTACAGTGTAATGTGAATACTGCAGTTTATTAGTGCATGCTGCAGTAGTACACTGCTAGCAGCACTTCAGAGGTAATGTACTTCACAAAGCAGGTAGTTACAAGACACTGCGCGGCCCATTGCGGCAGTGGGAAGGGGCGTGGTGTGGTTGTTATTGGATGTTGGACCAAAGACGGCGAACTACTACGCCCAAATGGCGATATACTGTGTATATGCCGTATAAATACGTGCACTTCGTATATGAATACATTTAATGTCATGTTTTACACACTACGTATTTTATTATTGAATCATTGAAGTATGTTATACGCCGTACATACAAATGCTATGCGTTGTGAATCCACCACTACTTGTAGAGGCTAAACCGCACTAAACCACGTGTCATAGCACACATGGTAAGTGCACGAAAACATGCCAAACACTCAGCAAAGCGCGTATTCCAGCTCCAGCTTGTCTCCAAAGCCGCAAAGTGTTGCCGTGTACATGCCCTCCAAGGCCCTATAGACTGTCAAAGTACTGAACCACATGAATGTCATACACACGTGGCATACAAGACAACGTATGTCAAGCTCACCCCAGCGCGTTTTTCAGCTCCAGCTTGTCCCCGAAGCCACGCAGTGTCGGCGTATACATGCGCTCCAAGGCCTTACATGGTGTCAGACTACAATGAACTCATGAAATTCATACACAAGCAGCATACAAGATGCAAGCTCGCCCCAGAGCGTTCTCCAGCTCCAGCTTGTCACCGCAGCCGCGCAGTATCGCCGTGTACATGGGCTGCGAGGCTCCATAAAAACCAACACACTGCCAGACTATACTGATCCACATGAATGTCATACACTGCCAGACTATACTGATCCACATACTTCAGAGTAGATGCCATACACACAGTACATACAAGATTTGAAAGCTCACCGCAGAGCATTCTCCAGCTCCAGCTTGTCCCCAACGCTGTGCAGTGTTGCCGCGTGCATGCGCTTTGAGGCCCTATATCTTTAGTGTCAGACTTACGCTGAACCACATGAATGTAATACACGCGCGGAGTACTTCAGAAGTACTTAGAAGTACAAGATAACACATTGTCAGCTCACCCCGGCGCGTTCTTCAGCTCCAGCTTGTCCCCAAAGCCGCGCAGTGGTTGCTGTGTACACGGGCTGCGAGGCTAAATACGCTGCCAGACTAGTGAACCACATGAATGCCATACACAAGCGGCATACAAGATGCAAGCTCACCCCAGAGCGTTTTCGAGCTCCAGCTTGTCCCCAAAGCCGCGCAGTATCGCGGCGTACATGGGCTCGGACGCCTCAATTCCATGCCCCTCCATGTCGGAGAATGTGCTCAGCGCAAGGTCCATCTTTCCCGCGGACACGCACGTGCTCAGCACCAGCTCGTAGCAGTTGGCGTCGGGCTTAGGCGGCATGGTCTCAAAGGTGGGGCCATTCAGCAGGCTGCGGGCGGGCGCAGGCGGCGGTGTGTGCAGGTTGGGGGCAGCGTTAAAATCGGAGTATAAACGTCCCCAGTTGCAGCGTGTGCTGTCTGGATGCGACCGTGCAAGGGACACTGGTGCCCAGCGTCACTGGTACCCATGCATGCTTGTGGCTGCGCTCCACGTTGCACGTCTGTCGTTGCCACGACCGCCAACACAAGAACAGCAAGTGCTGAGCAAGGCACACAGCAGCCAGCAGCCCTCGCACAAGCCATTGCCCCCCAGCACCACCTACACGCATTGGCGGGCCCCGTTTATCGCCCTTGCCCGCCGTACCAAAGTCATCACACGCCAACTACAACCTCAACATATGTGCTTTCATGGCTCTATGACTGATGTAAACACTTCAACATGAGCTTCAAGTTCCTGAGAGCGCAAGTGCAGCTGTCTCGCAACAGAGGCGACGCGCGACGCCCCCGTGACTGACATAAAAAACTTCAACATGTTCTTCAACTTGCTGAGACTGCACACACGCACCTGTCTCGCAGCAGCGGCGACGCGCGGCGCCCCCTGTCCCCCCTCCCCCCACCCCCCACCCCCCACTCCGCGGCTGCGTGCATGTCGCCCAGCACACGCAGTGCCGCCGTGCAGTCACCCACGCGTGCACATGCCTTCAGCATGGCCAGGTGGATGGCGTGGCTGGGGGGGGGGAAGGGGGTGGGGGGGAGGGGGGCGCTGCTGCTGGTGCTGAGCAGACGCCCCTGCCGCCTCCGCAGCTCGTCGTACATTTTGGCGTATATGGCGAAAGCGCCGGCGAGGTCCTGTGGGCACGTGACAGACAGTGGGGCAGTTATGGGGGGGGTGGGGGGGTGGCAGAGCGGGTGATGTGTGTGGGG
>JAULBY010065131.1:0-10004 GCA_032358315.1 Ophiocytium majus | reverse complement strand
GGCTGCCAGTGAGGCTGCCGCAAGCATAGTACAGCCTCAGTTGCAAAGCCACTTTTGTTGAACTTTCCTCAAACACAAAATGGCAGCAGAATTTTGTCCATCTTTCAGCTGTGCCGGCCCAGGCTTGCACTGCTGCCGCTTCTGCAACTGCTTCTGCTGCTACCACTGCTGCCCTCCCTCCCACGTGTGAGACTGCTCGTTGCTGGCTCTGCAGCCCCGCACCCGCTTGCATTCCAACACTCAAACCACGCACATGTCCCTTACCGCACGGTACTGCACCAAGGCGCCACAAACGACCATACGCACGTTCCTTCGCAAGCGTTCCACAATACAAAAATGCCCGCAGCAGGGAAAGGGGGGCCTCTATGGTATGCGCCTCCATGTATGCGCCGGCCAGCTGGTGGCGCCGCTGCTCGTTGCTGCACCAGCACCCCCAGACGCGCCGCTGCTGCTGAGCACTTCTGCCACACTCCCTCCTAAGCTCTGCTGCCACAGTCACAGCTGCCGAAGATGTGCAGCACCACCGCTGCTGCGCCGCCACGACCAGGGCCTCACCAGGTGCTCAGCACAGCCGCCAGGCATCCCCGCCGCTGCCACCGCACACTGCCGCCGCTGCCGTTTCTGCTGAGCACTGCCGCGGCCGCTGCTGCGCGCCGCAGGGGCGGCCTGTGCACCCTTCCTTTCACGCCCCTCTCCCAGGCAGCACTGCCGCTTCCGCTGGCGCAGCCCCGCATGTCCTTCTAGGCAGCAGCGCCCACCTGCTCCTGCGCCCGGCCGTCGCTACAAAAAACAGACGTCACCGCCACACAACAGTGCAGCGGGGGCTATGCGCCGCTCTGCAAGCGCCGCGCATCTAGGCAGCGCTGCAGCGCCCTCAGGTCCTTGTTGTAGTGGTAGTCGATCCAGTCGGGCATGTAGCGCGAGGCCGCACCCAGCTTAAACGCGCTGCGGGACGCCAGGAACGCCTCGCGCCCTTCGCGGCTGTTGGCGCCGCAACGGTGTACCGTCTCTGGGTGTTGGGGGAGGGGGGGGGGGGGCGCACAAGCGCGCACGGGGGTGTGAGTGAATGCACAGTGTTGCACACACGCACGCGCGGTGGCAATGGCCATGTTGAGCTGCACGGGTCGCTTCTGTTGCCGGCGCGGCTGTGCGGTGGTGCACGGAGGGCGACGGCGCGTTGTGGGCGGCGTGGCTGCGGTGTGTGCGTAAAGCCAGTTTGTGCCGGGTAACGTCACCCAGGTTGGAACGAGCGCACGCCGCTGCCGGGACGCCAGACATGCAGCAGCGGCCGCAGCATGACGCAGCAGCGGTGCCGCTGACGAGCGCCACAGCAGCACCTCCCCCCCCCCCAAACACACACACACCAGGCGCCACACAGCCCAAGTGGCGGCGGCAGCACGGCACGCCCCCACACAGCCTCCACAACACTACCGCCAAGCGCCGCACCGGCAACTGCCCTGCACAGCACACACACAACACCGCCTACTACTTCTGAAGTACACTATACACAAAGTACCGCGAAGTATGTTTGTATACATGTAGCAAAACGATGCCTCACCGAGAGTGGCATCCATGGCCCCCTCGGCGCGCGCAATGTCCTCGCGCGAGGTCGGACACTCCAGCGCCGGCGCGTTCCCGTCGGGGCCCGGCACGTCCACGAGCACAACCGCGCGCAGCGAAATCCACGGGCCGTGCTGTGGGTGCAGGCACAGGTGCGTCTTGTCGTGGAGCCTGCATGAAGGAAATATGGGGGGGAGGGTGTGTGTGTGGGGGGGGGGGTTGAAGGGTTGGTGGCGTGCCAAGGCCGGGCGTTGGTGTGTGGGAGGGGGGACGAAGGGGGTGGGAGGGGACGCATTGGGCCGGGCGTGCAGAGGTACGGGTGGCCCGCACATTGCGTGCGCTGCTTGCGTACTGCAGATATTCAATGGCATGCCGGGTGCGTTTGAACTGGTGGGTTGCTAGAGGACAAGTGGTGGAGGCCAACCACCGGTTGGGTCTGCTCAGGTAGAAGGCACGTTTGCCGACTGTCGCGCCCACTTGCATGCGCTGGCTCGCATGGGCGCCTTGCCATTTCGGCCGTGCAAGAACGTCGCTCAGTGTGGACGGAGCCGTCAAGGCAGCAGTGCTCAGCGCAGTGTGGTCACTGCCAGTGGTGCATCACACTGAAACCCATGATGTTTCCAGCACACGAAACCCTGCGGCAACACCGCGCCAATGCCATGCTAAAAAAGAAAATGCCATGCTAAAACATGCGGCAACACCGCGCCAATGCCATGCTAACCATGGCGTGCTGGACAAAGGCGCGCAGTGCATACGTGCATTTCTGGCGCCGTTTGCTGTGGCAAAAGGAGCCCAGCGACGCAGCCAATGCCACAGGGCGCGCAGGTGTGAGAAGTGCGCTACGCCCATAAAAATAAGAAAAAGTAAACTGTACGCGTGCCCTGCACACCAAGGAATAAAGATTCTTTGACTCCTTGGAGTTTATTTTTTGGGGGGTGGTAAGGTATTCCATGTACCACTGTACTGTACTGCAATGGAATGGTGTGTTTTGACGCTGCTCTGTACCTCCAGGGCACCGTCTATGACAGCTCGTCTCACCACGCCACCCCCGCCACGCGCGGGGGGGTCGCCAGCGCAGGGGTGTGTGCGCAAAGTGCAGCGAGGCTGACATGACACCTTGTGCTGTGCGCGCTCAGCCGCGCCTGCGCACCGGCAAGCGCGCCGCCGCTTGGCGGCAGCCGTCACTTGCGAACTGCTGCAAACCAAACCCTCGTCCCTTCACCAACAGCGCTGTAACAAAACGGGTTGCCACAGTGACCGCACACCATAGCAACCCAGACCAGGAGCCAGAGTGCAAAGCGAGACTCATTTCCCGCTTGTGCTGTGCATGCTCGGCAGCAGGTGCGCACAGGCGGGCGTGCGACTTGCCGGCAGCGGCCGCAACCTGCAGAATGCCACCAACCAAACCCTTGTCAGCCACCAACAGAGCTGTCACAAAATGCGTGCTGCGGTGACTGTACATGCTACAATGCGTCCACCCGTCCATCCGCGCCAGCCAAATAAGGTCACAAAAATGGAAACGGCGCCCGCCCGCGCCCCTGATTTTGAGCACCACCCTAATCACTGACAGCTCTGAGCATGCGAGGCCCCTTGTCAGCCACCACCAGAGCTGTCACAAAACGCGTGCTGCGGCGACTGTACATACTTTTGAAGTACTACAAATACATGCGTTCATCCATCCGTGCAAGCCAAAGCTGGCCGCACCAAGGAAACGGCGCCCGTCCGCACCCCTCATTTATGCACCGTTTTATGACCTCTTTGCTCACCATGCGAGCCCCGCCACGTGTGCCATGCGCTGTATCGCCACCAGCTTGCCGCGCTCCGTGTCGTGCCCCCAGAACAGTTTCACTTCCGCTGCTGCGGCGTGTGCGGGCACGGGGGCCGACCCGGGCGCCCTGAGCTGCTGGACGGCGGCCGTGACCACGTGCTCCTGGGCAGCAGCGGGCACAGGCATGTGCGGTGAATACACAGAAGTACTAGTATAAACAACAGCTATAAAAACAAATCATACACGCATGTATACACCATAGTAACACTGCCGTACTTAGAAGATACTTCTGAAGCACTTCATACCATGTTGAACAAATTTATAAATATGGACAATTTCTGCTTTCTCTCGCGTGTGAGCAGAGAGGGCACCGTCCGTTGGCCAAGGTGTGCATGTTGGAGGGAAATGCTGGACGGCGGCCGTAACCACGTGCTCCTGGGCAGCGGCGGGCGCGGGCATGTACCCGGTACATGTTATGTTCTGTTTTCGCTGGTTTGTGCCGGTCGAGGCGTGTGTGGAGGAGGAATGTGGAAGGGGCATGTATTCATGGCGGTCTGAGCTGCTACATGGCGGCCGTGGCCACGTGCGCAGCAGCGGGCACAGGCATGTGCAGCAGTTATTTTCTGCTGTCTCTGGTGTTAGGCAGGGAGTGTCACTGTTACTGTTCGTGGGAAAGGGATGTAAGAGAGAAAATGCATTCACGGCGCCCTGAGCTGCTGGACGGCGGCCGTGACCACGTGCTCCTGGGCAGCAGTGGGCGCAAGCATGTACGGCAAATATACGTAAAACAAATAATACATCTGTTGTATAATACTACCGTAGTACAGTGGAGTACCAACTACATAGAATACTGAAGTGTACTTCGAAGTATGTTATACACCTACTGTAGTAAATAATACTGTCATCTCTGGTGTATATTAAACACTGAAGTATGTACTACTTCAGAAGCGTATTATCAACAGAGCTTTCTCTGTGTGGCAGCACAGAGGGCACCGTCCGTTGGCCAATGTGTGTGTGGGAGGGGAGCCCCAAAAGAACATGTACTCATGGCGCTCTGAGCTGCTAGATGGCGGCCGTGACCAGGTGCTCCTGGGCAGCGGCGCACGCAGGCATGTACTTCAGAAGTACTCCATTATTACCAGTACCGGTAGTTATATTCTGCTTCCTTTGTAAGCAGAATTGCCGTTTTGTCTGTAGGAGTGCACTTCAAGTATGTGGGACAGAAAGAAAGGTCAAAAGACATGTTTATGGATGTACATGTGCTTCGAAGTATATACAGCACAGTGCATCTGTCAATACACGTATTTCGAAGTACATATACTGTAGTACTACGAGTAGTACTCCTGAAATATGTACATGCTTGTGTACAGTGTATATAATCAAAACATTTGTCAACATGAAAAAGTACATGTGTATACCAGTATACAGATGCTACATGGGTAAAAAATCATCCTTTACCAACATTAAAAAACTACAAGTACTGAATAAGTACCCAAGTATATTTATGCCCAAACCGCAACACGAGCGCATGCCTATGTTAAAATGTATACCATAGGTATGTAAGTATAGTACCGAAGTATTTATTTGATGTGTACATATTTCAAGTACATATTGCAAGTAGATGTCATTGTATGAAAGAAACCAAAAAGGTGACTGAGCCCAGGTACTCCCGTGGCTGGGGCAAAATGCCAGGCCGAAGCCTGTGTGGTGATCTATCTTTTGTGTGCCCGA
Organism: Ophiocytium majus; assembly: GCA_032358315.1. Lineage (NCBI taxonomy): Eukaryota > Xanthophyceae > Mischococcales > Ophiocytiaceae > Ophiocytium > Ophiocytium majus. Next base: position 4,945 of record JAULBY010065131.1, on the reverse strand, counting down.
TGTAAAAATACTTCGGAAGTATGTGATAAGTGGTTCTGGAAGCACGCACACAAATGGTCATATCTCTGGCCCATGTGGGAGTTAAAGGCTGATATTGTGACACGGCGCAGTGCTGGGCCTGCGCTACCACTTCCGTTTGCAGCGCATCAGTCACAGATTTCGCTCGCTGTCACCACACGCTGAACCCAAATAGCAACATACTTATGGGACTAATGGTACTACTAGATTGAATTTCCTGTGCCACTATCTGTGTAATTTTTAAGCACTCGGGTGTGATTGAACAGTTTAATACAGCACTTACCAGCCAGCACAAGCTCATCAGGCTCACGCAACAGTTACAGTAACTGCTAGCAAAACACGTATTGACGTCCGATGAGCATACACTTACTAACAGTATCATAATGGCTCAGCTTTGTGCACTCCTATCGTTTCTACTCTTTTACCATCTGTGCGGTATAACGATTAATTTTACAACACACATACTGCTGAAGTAGTCACTGTCATACCGTCTAGTGCCAAAGTTGCTACCCGGGTCAATACATTTGCTGTGCCAAAACAACGAGGCAGGTACATACCCTTAGGAGCAGCCTTTAGGGGGGGGGGGGGGGGGGTATTTTGCGTCTTGCCCTCGGCCCAACAATGACCTCGGTGGGCTACCGCCGCCGCAGCAGACGTGGTCAGCACGCTTCAGAGCGGTCTAGAGCGCGACGCTACTGCCGAAAATGTTACACCACACAGTTAAACTTTCGCATCTTTCGCCGACTTGCAGACGTTAATGCACGCAAAAACGCCACACACGGGGGGGGCGTGAGCGGCAAGGGGGGCAGGCCCAAGGCGGTAGACGACGACTCGCGTACCACGGTCGCTGCTGCAAAGCCAGGCCAGCGCATCCTCTTCTCTTTCTTCAGCACAGACCGTGCCCAGCAAGCAGCTGCACCAGGCACCACTGTTTGCCAGCAACCCGGCAAACCTACAGCAACACCAGCGGCAACACCAGCGGCAGGCGAATTGGATGCCGACAGCGATATGGAGGTGCTGGAGGGGCCACGCAGCGGCAGCTGGATAGACTCGGAAGCAGAGCCAGTTGCGCCTGCAGATGCTGCCGGCGTGGAGGCAGCACTGCGGGTGCTGAGGGGGCTGATGCGCCCCAGCGGCAAGGGATATCTTTAGGAGCTACTTGGTGCGTTGCACCTGCCAAATCGAATGCCCGCGCTGAGTGCATGCGCCTCGATTTACTGTGCCTACTAGGCTGCCTAGGCACTGCCAGCCGGGTTTCACCACATATCAGAGCTTCGATGTACTTTTGAAGCAAGTGTCTAATAGTATGGGTATCCTTGACAGCGCCCCATGGCTATTGCAACCAATATTAGGAAGGGCTGCATGACTTTGCTTCTTGTTTTTGACTTCTGCACTTCAAAAAAGGGGTGGGTATTTTTGGCCCCCAGAGAAACTGACAATATTGTTGACCCGGTGTACCTACTTTCAAATTGGCACTAGACAGTATATAAACATAAGTATGTGCCATACCAGAGGTGCCAGCGGCCATTTCTGGACAGATACGAGTCCCACACGCTATGATGACTGTGGCGATGTGCAGCTGCAACGTGGTGTCAAAAGCACGGCAGGCACTAGCTCATGTTGCTTGTGCGCATCACACGGTGTCATGAGGTATTGGCGAATATGACTGCGCCCTGAGACATGGCACGCACCTTGCCAACAGCGCCTGCACTGGCCTCACCTGGCAACCATAGGTGTCACACAATGCTTGCGCCCCATGGTGGAATGTTGCATAACGGCATGCGTAACGGTCTGTGCACCTTGCGTCCTGGCGTGAAAAGCTTGCAGACTGCACAGTAATGTTGCAACCGACAGAGGCAGTTAAACGTGGCAAAGTGTGACTGTCATAATAGTCATCAAAAGCAGCACATAAGCAGTATGCACAATGCCACCATCTTGTAGCAAATGTAACTGTTGCACTGTAACAGTTGTGCATAGCACAGGCATTGGTGATGTACAAGTCAAAAGCACCGGCGATGTAACAATACAGAAGCACCGGGTGGCAAAACATGGCCATCTTCATCTTCATATGCAGAGAAACCAAATAGAGTTCGCCTTCACTGTCACAGACGGTCGTTCAGATTACCAGGTGGCTAGCCACACAATGTTATGTTGAGTATGCAATTTGAAAATACTTTTGTGCACTTGCCTCACAGCTGTACTGGTCTTCGCACAATGTGTACAGCACGGCTGCCGCACCCTTGTCTGGTATGGCTGCACGAGAGCGCTTGAAGTGTGACTGGTAGCATGCCATGTCGTGGGTGCACTTCGTTGGCACGTTGATGACTTGAGAGCCTTGGCAGGACTTGAAGCCCGAGCACACCAAGCTTGTGACCCCTTTTGATTTACACACCCTGACAGCACGCTGCGAACAAGTTGCACACCGGGCACATAATATGATGTTGCAGTGATTCTGATATCGAGAGCACATCGCAGTAGACAGGCCGGACATTTCGGGCATCAAGCTGGCTCCGCTCCACAACCAGCAGCGAAGGTCAGGCACATGCTTGGGCATTGCATCACCTGCGGCACCTTTGAAGCACACATGCTGGAGAGTGTCACACAGACTGCAACTCACCATAAAGTTGTACTTCAGAAGTACTTATTTCTGCGAGCATAGGTGCACGACTTGTCGACCAGCATGCATGAATTGCATAAGATTGCATGCAATGTGACACCAACCTGGCTAGCAAGTGGCATTTGGTGACAGTACGAATGATCTTTGTGACAGGCAAGCAAGCAGCACCACACTGCCACACTGTGACAGTGACTTTCTTGCCGGTGATGCAACTTTGAAGGAGCGGCTGTCACATGTGCAGTGGCGGCCCCTGTGCTGCAGGCTGGGCCAGCAGACCAATGGCATGCTGCATGACTATCATAGTTGATGCGAGTAACCACCTTCAAGTTGCTGGAGCACTCCTTATCTTTGGTGCACCCGACCACGCTGTCGATGAGTGGCAGCTCCGTGATAGGTGTGCATGCTGAACACCGAAAACACAAGGGTCGGTGCACCAGAGAACAAAAGCCGTGCTTGTGGTCAGGAACGCAAAATGACAGGGAAGCCAATCATTGCAAGGGCAAACTGCTGCAGGGGCAGCTGCTGCAGCAGCTCCGCATGTAGCAATAACAGCAGTGGCACTGTGCAGCTTGCAGTAGTGACACTGTGCACTGCCAGAAGCCAGCATTGCAAACCCGTTATGCATGCAACAGCGCCGGTTACCATTGCAGCACATGCTGCTGAACTGCAAAGGTACTGATGACGCATTGCCAACCAGGAATGGGTGACGGTGCTGAGGTTTTAGTGCGCACTTCAGAGTCACCAGCGTGTGCGCAGGTGGTGGTGCCTAAGGAACTCAGGCCACAAGTGCTACACGCGATGCATGGCAGTGCTTGGGGGGGACATCAAGGAATTACGCGTACTATGGAGCGGGTGCGGCAGTGTGCGTGGTGGCCGTCATGGACAGCGGACGTTAACTATTGGGTGAGTCACTGCTGGCCGTGCCAAGCATACAAGCGCTCTGGCAAGTTGTCACGTTGGCCCATGGTGTGGCGCGAGCGTACACCACACCCCTTCCATACTGTGGCGCTTGACTTCTTCGGCCCTTTACCAGCGAGTGCAGGCGGGCACAAATGGATTCTGGTGGCTATGGATCTATACAGCGGTTGGGTGGAGCTGTATGCGGTGAAGCCTGAGGATATGAATTCGATGGGCGTGGCGGAAATACTGGTGGACCAGTATAGCACTCGACATGGGGCACCTGTTCGACTACTCAGCGACCGGGGCAGCGTGTTCATGTCTGAGCTTGCCAGGTGTGTGAACCAGTTACTGGGCATACGCAAGCTGTCCACTACAGCATACCATCCCCAAACCAATGGCAAGGTGGAGCGGTTTATGCAGGAGTTGGCACAGATTTTGGCGATGTCAGCAGACAGCGCCAAGGCGGACTGGAACGTGTGGTTACCGCATGTGGCGTTTGCGCACAGCACGGCGTTCAACAGGAACACTGGAGCTACTCCATATCTGTTGGCAACGGGGCGTGAGCCGCGGGTCGCATTACACACTTTGTTGGGGGAACTGTCGAGTGTGGGTATGGGCGATTGGGCGCCAGGTGTGCGACAGTTGGTGGACACTTTGAGGGACCGACAGCGAGGCGCAGCTGAGTGTGCGCAGCAACGTCATACTATGCGCAAGGAGCGTGTGGTACGTACGAACGTGGCGCTAGAAAACGCGTTTGGGCTACGCAAGGGGTTCAAACCTGGTGACCAGGTGTGGTACTATGTGGAACCACGTTCGCATGATGCAGCAGTCTTGGCAGCCGGCGGGGCCGAATCTACAGGCTTACGCGATGGAGCTACTGCACAGGAGCGTGTTACCTTCTACAAGAAAATGCTGGATAGGTGGGATGGCCCATACAAGGTGCTGAAGGTGGGGCCTGTTCTGGAGGGACCTATTTTGGTGGGGCAAGGAGTGTTGTACGTGGGGCGACCGGATGGGATGCGTTCACGCATCAGTGCGCGGCTTTGCAAGTTGTGCAACGATCCTACGGACGTGCGCACGCGGCCGACATCACTACCTAATGGGTTTGCACGGTACCTTTTGGCGAAACAGTGGCGCTCAGCGGGACCGGTGAGTGGCGGTGCTTATCGCAGCCCTGGTTCTCTAACCACTGATGATGTGATTCTGGAATCACAGGAGCCTCCACAGGTTCAAGCTATTGTGGCGCATCGACTTGTGCTGGGTGCACGTGGTCGTGGGCGTACTATGGAGTACTTGGTTCGATGGCGTGGCGGGCTCGATGCTACGGAGCAACAAAGCACCTGGGAGAGTGCTCATCTGCTGGATGAAGCTCATCTGGATTTGGTGCTCGACTACTGGATACTGGCGGAG
>JAULBY010065120.1:0-10008 GCA_032358315.1 Ophiocytium majus | reverse complement strand
GTATGCCATATACTCTCTGTCGGATGCTGTTACTCTGCTGCTGATGTTGCTGCTGCTGTGTCTCCAATGTCTGGGGTCGAGCCTTAACACTCGCGCATTGCACTTTAGCGAGATCAGGAGCCGCCATGTGCCGCCGGCCTCCGCGGGCGCAGCGTGCCGACCATGCCACATCGGTGTCGTGGCGCACGTTGGCTTTGCCGCGCACGCGTGCACCCCCAACGCCCTCGCGACGCGTGCAGGGACGACAGCAGTGCGGCGTTGGTACTGCTATCGACTGATCAAGGCAAGCTTACTGTTGATCGCTTCGCCAGGTTTGAAATTTGGCGGGAACCGCACTTGAACTCTCCGCCAATTGGAGTTGAAGTACTCACTCACGGTCACACGTACTGTACGTGATCAATGCACTCGGCACAAACAATCTCAAGTACAGTACTGTATGCCAGTACTCTAGACATGAGGGCATGTGTGCAACAGTTGAAGTTTGAGGGAGTGTGTGCCCTTAGCTGTACAGTATTACTCGCACGCGTGCACGGAGGTTGTGTTAACCCCTGGAGGGCATCAAAAGTTGCGCGTAATTGCGCTCGAGTCCACGTGCTGAACAGTACAAGTTGTCATACTGTAGCCAGAGAAATGAGTCATGTGCACACATAGTGGGATTTTTTTCAGCATTTTGTACAGAGATACATATTGATGCACACCGGTTGAAGTCTGTTCTGACCGTTGGCCAATTGGCTTCTTTTTCAATTCAGAAAGTTGGTGCGGGAGGTCGGAGGCCCCTGTGGTGCTGGCAGGTGGCACTCGCAATTTGAACCGGTGCAGTGGTGGTGCCCTCACAGATGATAATTAGTGTTTGTGCAGACACAAGGCAACAGGAGTGACATTGGGCCTGTTCCAGCGCATTATAACGCAAAAAGAGAGAAGGTGACATTTACGACAACGAGTAACAAATGCGCGCTAGGCGCTCTCAAGCCCAAGTATGGGCTTGTAATGTTGCTTCCAGCGGCAGATGAGGCAGCAGCACACGCTCAGGAACAATGCCAGCACCACACTCGCAGCGATGCCCATCCTGCTCATTACCTGCGATGGCAGCAGCAGCACCACCAGCAGCAGCAGCGGCACACACGTGCTCAGGCCCGGCCATGTTATAAAGCCTGCATCGCTCACTTGCTGGCACAGGCTGCGCACATGCTGCAGTCAGCGCGCATATCACACAATCACTCATACCATTATTCTACTGATCCTGAATGCCCGCAATGCACTTAATTTTGCAGCTGCCGAACCGTCCGCTGGCGCGGGCGCGGCACCCCAACGCTGTGCAAAGCGCACACCAGTTCCACGTGCGGCAACAGGAGAGGCGTGCGGTGGGGTTCAAAAACGCACCGTCGCAGAGCACTGGGGGCCTGGCGAAGAGAGGTGCACGTGGCAAAGCACTGCCGTGACAGGCAGCCAGAAGCTGTAACGTGCAAAATACGCACCACAATGGGGTCTATTTCCTGTCGAAGGTAGTCCATGCATGGCGCTTCCCACGTGCAGTGCAGGCTTGCGGGGTTCTGATCCGTGTCGGTGGCGTCATTCCACCTGCGGGCGCGGCGTTGAGCAACTTTTAGGAATGAGCGGATGTCAATGGTATACCACGGTACACTGTATTTACTTGGAGTACATACCAATACTACGAAGGACTACTGTAGTAGGTAGTAATTACGCTGGTGTTTTACCCACTGACAGGGTGTCACTACCCCCATTTGGTAGCGTGCACACCACGTGCTGCTGCATTGCGGGCCACCTTAGCTGGCATGAGCAGGGCCTGCTGTCACAGCAAACACCAGAAATATGCCGCCGTACGAGTTTATGCTGCCCTACTGCTGCCCTTGCGGTCGCTGCTGTGACAGCTGCATAAACCTGCTTCGTCAGGCTTCAAACCTCCTGTTGCAACAGTGAAGGTGGCCACCAGCCACTGAGGACAGCACTGCGCCTGCTGTGCCTGATCCGCACCTGGCTGCTGACGCCTGCAACCACCACATTGCCTCCTATGCATGCCTGCCTGTGCGCCGCCCAACAGCCCACGCACCCCGCGCAGCACACGCGTGCCGCTATGCCTGCTGCCGCAGCTGCTAGCTGGAGGCCACACACGCGCAGCATGCTCCCGCCCACACAGACACAGCTGTGGGCAGACACGCACAGACACGCACTTACCAGCTTGACCTGTTGGCGCTGCGACTTTGCAACTACCGGTATATGAGGTACATCGCGGCAGTAAGACAGCTGAGCAGCAGCCACCAGCTGGTGCCAGAAACACAGCGGGTGAACAACAATGACGTCCGCGCGCACATACAGCGCGCTTGGCCGCAAATATACCCACCCGCTGCGCTGGCACCAACACTCTGCACAGCACACAGCGGCATTTCAGACTCCCGCGACGACTGTCCGCCCCGCCGCTGCGCAGCTTTCACCACGTCTGCAACGCCTGACCCCTCCACACAAAAATGGAAAAATAATATTGCGCGCACCCATCAGTTTTGCCGCCACTCACCCGCAGCACTCGCCCGCCGCGGACACGCCGTCGAGCCACTCGCGCGTGGACGCGTCCGTCGCCGCGCTCGACACGAGCGCCTCCCAGTAGCCGAGAGCCCCCGCGCCGCCGTCGCTGAAGTAGCCCGCGCAGTGCGCCAGCGCGACAGCCGCGCACAGCAGCTGCGCGACCGCCACGCACAGCGCGAAGACGGTGCTCAGCAGGAAGGAGACGCGCGCGCGCGCGTGGGCGGCGCGCGCCGTCAGCAGGCACAGCGCGAGGGCGAGCGCGGAGCAGACGAGCACGCCGGTCGTGGGCGCCTCCAGGCCCGGGAAGAGCTGGTAGAACTGAGGGGGCTCCGCGGGCAGGGTCGCGGTCACGCAGAGGGAGGCCAGCTGCAGCGCGCCCGCCGTCGCCGAGACGGCGTACACGGAGCGGCGGTTCTGCTGGCGGCTGGTCTCCCGGCAGTTGCAGGACAGGCAGCCGCAGGTGTAGGTGCAGGAGGCGGCGGCGGATGCGCACAGCAGGCCCTTGTTGGGGCCCAGCCCGAGGGAGGCCAGCACGCAGGCGGTGGTGGCCTGCCAGCAGGTGACGGCAGCTGCTCTTGCTCCGCTGGCCCAGGCGGGCTCCTGGCGTTGCTGCTGTTGCTGTCGAGATGGCTGCTGCTGCTGTTGCGGCCGTTGCCACTGCATCATGATGAGTGAGGGGGGGGGCTGTGGGGGGGTGAGCAGCTACCGATAGCAGAGCAGCTATCGATAGCAGAGCAGCTATCGATAGCAGAAGCAGCGGCAGCAGCGCATGCTGGTGCCCTCCAGGAACTCTTAATAATGCGGCCAGGCCAGCGACACGTGCAACAACTCAACCAACGACTTCCGCACACGGAGTCTTAGACGATGCCACGAAGCGCTAGAGGCTTGCGTTCTCCTGGTTCGCGAGGCTGAGGGCGCCTCAGCAGCTCCAGCCCTGCCCTGTCGTGCGGTACGTGGTGTGTGTTGCATGCACATTGACAGTTCGATTCTCGCAAACCTCAACATGTTGCGACACACTTCAACTCTCGTACTTCAACTTGTCCTGATGTGTCAGATCTGTGCCAACCAGCTGCAGGCGCCAAGCGCACGTTGACAGAGCTGCAGTCGTGCCGGGGGCGCGGCCGCTTGCTTGATCAGCACCAGAAGCCCTGCATGCGCGTACCATGGGCACCAGGGCTGTGCCCGCTGGTTGTTCCTGGGGCCCCTCCCCCTCCCTTCCTTGCAGTTGTCAGGCCGGTCAGCGGCAGGAGGAGGAGCGGCGCCTTCTGTCCGTGGTGCAGCAACGAGGACAGCCAGCACGAGACAGCAGGCAGACCGTCAGCACCTCCAACCGGCCCACTGCGCCGTCGTCGCGCAGGGGAGCCCCAATGGAGAGGGGGACCTCGAGCACCAGCAACAACAGCGGGTGCAGCAGCAGCCGCACAGTCGCGTTTAGCGGGAGGTGGTGCTGCTGCCAATGGAGCAGCAGCAAATGGTGCTGCGGCAGGGGTAGGACAGCCAGCTAGAGTACAAGACGCCACAACAGGGCGTCAGGCGGCACTGGTGAGGGAGATCAAGGAGCAGAGCCGCAGGGGCAACTGGGGGGCAGCCCTGCACAAGCTCACCACCGCCAAGGCCGCAGGTAAGCTGCTGCTGCGAACAGCCCCCAAACACAACAATCACAACTGCTTCCGCCTAGTGTACCGCAAACTAGTGCGGCAACTATACGCCTTCAACGCCTGCCGCTGCAATGGCATTTGCCGCCGAGGTGCGCCTGAGCACGGCCACCTCCAAAAGCACGCCGGCCTCGTAACCTCTGTGGATCTTGAGGCCGCAGCCATGCCGCGCCTGCTAGCATGGGGTTGGTGCCCTGTGCAGCACTGAGCATACACCTTGTGAAGTATCATACATGATTTGATTTTACATATGTATACCTAGCCCATACGGCCAGGGCGGGACACAACCACGCCGCGCCCGCCGGGGGAGAGGTCGGCCATTGCCGCTGCACGCACACGCACACACGCGTACACACACAGTGAGTATATACCACCGTTGGTGAGTATACCACTGTTGGTGCTGGGTCAGGACTTTATAAAGTGTTACACCTTATCTAAAAATACTCCGTATTTCTTCGCCCAAAATGCGATATACGGCATGAATGCCTTATGAATATGTTTATGCAAGTACATCACACGTGGTGACCCATGACTAACCACTGTATATGCATGCGGCCGGCGCGTGCAATTGCGCGACCGTCGCCCGCCGCAGGGCTGCCGCTGAACGTGATTGTGTACGCGGCGGCCATGAGCGCGCTCAGCGGCGGCGGGCGCTGGCGCGAGGCGGAGGCGCTCCTGTCCGGCATGCGCTCCGACGGCATTGCACCCAACGTCATTGCGTACTCGGCGCTGTTGCGCGCGTACGGGCGCGGCGGCCAGACGGAGAGGGCGGTCGCGCTGCTGCAGGAGATGCGGGAGGCGCGGCCGCCCGTGGAGCCGGACCTCATCTGCTTTAATACGGCGCTGGATGCATGTGCCAAGGTAATGTCATGCCTCAAGGACTTCGGAGCACTAAGTAGTACATGAATGCTGCGTGGTACTTGTGAAGTGACACTGCGCGCGGCACACGCTGTTGGATGGGCGCGGCACGCGCTTGCGCTGTAGCTTGCATGCCGTGGCATGCAGCAGTAGTGGGCTGATACACATGCACTACTGGAAGGATCCACCACATACACACACATCCACTACATCGGCAAGCCTTTGCACGCCCTGACAAGTGCAAATACCGCAAGTAAGACTACACTAGTACTTACGAAGTATCACACAGAAGGAAGGATATGTCAAGTGTACTACCAGTAGAGCTAGCCTGCCGGCGACTCAGGCCTAACTGCTAGCAACAGTTCGTGTTGTTGGTTGCGCGAAGGCACGAGCATGTCTACTTGAATATATAGGGCCAGGCATATACCATTGCTGGCTTGCATGACATGGGCTCTTGCACGCTCGCAAGTGCATATAAACAACGCTACTAGTAGTATGACACAACATTACTGTAGTACCGTCAGTAATAAGGGCGTGTACGTGTCAGCGTCAGTGAGCTGAGGCCGGTCGCGCGGGTTGAGGTGACGCGGAATTCGTACTGCCATGCACCACCTGAGTGCGCTGCTAGGTACCTGTGGGCACTTCTTAAGTATTTGCACCTGTCGCCTTGTCAAGACCCACGTACGGTGGATGCCGGCGCATTGCAGCCAGTGGCGCTGCGCCGACCTAATCATACAGCTGTGCACTGGCAGCATGGACAAGTTCGGCAGGCAGCATGCCAGTCACCTGCTGGGCAGCCGGCATTCACTACCTAGCGAGGGCTTTGCCATCAACACATGTTTGCTGGCGACTGTAGCCGCCGCTGCTGTGCACCGCCCGCATCCAGCACAGTTCGGACACCACCACAGGGGCACGCATACACGCAGCCTTCCACACCACATAAGGCCGTGCATGCACCCATGGTGCGCCGTGCCTGTGACCATAGTGGCTCACACAGGCCTGCCACCCAACGCTTGCCCCGCCGTGCTCCACACAGGGCGGCCAGTGGGAGCGCGCTCTGGAAATTTTAGACAGTATGGACGCACACGGCGTGGCACCCGACGTTGCCTCCTACAGGTACGGCTGTTCCACGCCGTTGCCACCGACTGCCGCCAGCCACCATGCGTCACCCACCACGCTGCCACAGTAACCCAAGGGCGTGCATAGCAGCCGGCCCGCGCAGCCGCCGAAACCGCTGGGCCGCTCGTGCCTGCGGCGTGAAGATCGCACCGCGGCCATGCCATGATGCACATGCGTTCCTGCCATGCTGTGTCTGCAGTCAGCCGTGCAGTGAAGTGAAGACACATGTGGTAATGCGGCTGTGCAAGGGGTGGGCGCTCATGCTTGCGTGCCCCTCCCCCCCCGTCCTCCAACGCCCGCTCGTGCCTGCCGACAGCTCATGCGTCGCTGCGTGCGCGGAGGCGGGCTGCGCGGAGCGAGCCGCCGAGTTTGTGGCGCAGATGCAGCGGCGAGGCCTCCAACCCAACGTGCGCACGTGAGTGCTCGCTGCCACGCGCGCACACACGCCATGCGCGGCCGCGGCAGCCGCCAGTGCAATGGCGGCCTGCACATCAGCAGGCGGGTCTGCTCACTTGCTCCAACAGCAGGTGTCCGCAGCCAATGCCACAACCTGCTCTCCTCCCGTCCCCCGCTGCCCCAAGTGGTGCACGCACATTGCTTGCATTTCTTTCGCCATGTTCTTACACGGGGCGCATGCACGGAGACACCGCGCCCCTGACCAGGGGGGGCTCCCCTGTCGCATGCGCCTGCACGGCACTGCACACTGTGCTGAACACAATGCTCCACTTTTCAACGGCATGCCGGCGCCACCCCCGCCCATACACACAAACTGGGGCCATCACAGGTACACGGCGCTCGTGCTCGCGCTCGGCGCCGCCGGCGACTGGCGCGGCGCGCTTGAGGTGCTGGAGCGGCTGCGGGCACCGCCCGGCGGCGGCGGCGGCGGCGGCGGCCCCGTCCCCGACACGCGCCTGGTCAACGCCGTCATGCAGGTGTGCGCCGCCGCACGGCAGTGGGTGGCGGCGACAACGCTGCTGGACACCATGGGGGAGATGGGCGCCGCGCCGGACGCCGCCAGCTACGCCGCCACCATCCAGGCGTGAGTGAGCCGTGGTGTCGTCAGCTGCCGGCCTGACGTGCAGCTGCTTCCGCCATGCTGACATTGTGCTGCATGTCGCCGAGCGCCGCGGCGACCCGCGTGATACTGTGGCTCCACCTTGTGCGGCAGCACGCGGTGTCGGCTGGCAGCACCATCAGTGGAGCTGAGCCATTGGAGCCGCTGCTCTGTGGCGCCGCCGCTCAAACGCATGAACATGGCTACCGAGGGTGCTACCAATGGCCGCGGGGGGCGTGTGCCCCTCTTGGCTAGAGTGTGTCAGCACCACTTGCCTTTGGTGTGACTGCTTGATTGTTCGCTTGCTCATGGTTTGGTTTTGGTTGTGTGATGTTGGCCGCAGGTGTGGCGCGGCTGGCGAGTGGCAGCGCGCGCTTGCCCTGCACGCGGAAATGCCGCGCAGTGGCGTGCAGCGCACGCAGCGGAGGTACGCTTGGCGCGAGCACGAATCGAACAGGCAAAATGCAGCGCGTTAGCCATCCAGTCTGAAGAGCTTGCCAAAGCGTGCAGGAGTGCGGCACCAGCAGTGCGGCACCAGCTGCCCATCTGACGCATGCCATCACATATCACAGGCCATGAGCAGTCCACGCTGCACTTCCGACTCTGTCTGAACTGCCGCCCCCCCGCCGGTTGCGGCAGTGCCACTATGTAATGACCCACCGGACCATCCTGCTCACAAGCCCCCCCCCTCCCCCTCCCCCCCACCCGCGTACGAGACGGCAGCTACCTGGCCACCATTTCCGCCGCCGCGCGCGCCGGCAACTGGCACGCCTGCGTGTGCCTGCTCGAAGAGATGCAGGTCGACGACGGGCTTGCGCCCTCGCCCGCGTGCCTCGGCGCGGCGCTCGCGGCGTGCGCGCGTGCCCGCCAGGGCGCAGAGGCCCTGTCCCTCCTGCGCCAGTGCCAGTCCTGCGGCGTGGCGTTGACGCCCGCAACGTGGAATGCCACCCTGGGCGCGTGCGCGCGCTCCGGCCTGTGGCGCGAAGCCCTCTCCCTCCTGCGCGAGATGCCGGCGCCGGATGCGGGCTCCTTCGCCGCCGCCATGCGCGCCCTCGCGTCGCGCGCGCGCTGGCGCGAGTCGCTGGCCCTCCTGGACTCCGTCCCCCCGGGGCCGCTGCGGGGGCCGGAGCTGGGGACGGCCGCCATTGCCGCGTGCGCGCGAGCGACGCCGCCGCGCGCGGCCGAGGCGCTGGCGACTCTGGAGAGGATGCACGCGGACGGGTACGCGCCGGCGCCAGTGGAGGCGTACACGAGGTACGCCGTGAACGTCTGAAGCAAGGCACCTGTGCACGCGTTTTCCACCCTGCGTGCCTGCAGTTGATGCTGCTGCTCGACTATGATGCTCAAGCCCACCAGCAGTTTCGTGTCCGTAGGTTGTGGTGTCCATGACCTGCCCTTTGTAGAAGTCCTCAAGCCTGGCCAACGAACACGTGACACGAAAGTAAGCATGGTGGACGAAGGGAGGACAAAGTGCGCTCACACATCCAGCCTGGCGGTTTTTCTGCTGCTGCTGCTGCTGCTGCTGCCGCTGCTGCTGCTGCTTCAGTGCGCTGCATGCGTGTGGTGCGGCGGGGCTGCACGCGGAGGCGCTGGCGCTGCTGCGGCGCATGGCGGACGCGGGACTGCCCGTGGACGACGTTGCGGTGCACGCGGCGATGCGCGCGCTGGGTGGGTGTGCCACGGCGTGTCTGTGCTGTGCGGCCGCGCTGCGTGGGATGGCGCAAGACCATGATGTGGCAGGCTGGTTTGATGCATTGGTGAATATGCACATCACTGGTGTGGTTGTTTGGTGCACTTGAGCGTGTGCATGGATGCATGGCGCACCGGCATGTGCGCCCCACAGACACTGTATGGTTCAACACAAAGTGCACCAGACCGGCCGGCCCATTACAATAACTACTAGAAGTGAGTGTAACAACGGTATATGTGTGCGAAAGCGCCGCCGCACCTGGCACCACCACCGATCCCTGCGCACCCTGTTCCGTTCGCACAGGTCGCGGGGGCCGCTGGCGCGAGGCGCTCGCCCTGCTCGAAGAGGTCCCGCTGAGCGCCGCCAGCACGCTGCTGCAGCCCCCCGCCGCCGCCCCCGGCTCGGGAGCACAGCGCCGCCGCCCCTCCCACGCCAGCTACGCCGCGGCCATGGACGCGTGCCTACTCGCAGGGGAGCCCGCTGAGGCGCTCCAGCTGTACGGCGTCATGCTGCGCGGCGACGCACTGGCAGAGGAAGAGGGGGGGGCGGGGAGGGAGGGGAGGGGCGGGCGCACCGTGACCGCGCGGCGACGGCAGACATGGCGGTGCGCATGTGCGCGCTGCGCGCAACGGCGCAGCTGGGCTTGTGGGAGCAGGTGGGTGCTGGCGGGGGGGGGGGGGGGGGGCCGGGCGGGCATGTGCCGGCACGGCGTGGCTCGCCGGTGGTGCGCTTCTCGCACGCATCTGCACCTCCTCGGTGCCACATGGCGAGCTGCCTGCACCCAGCGCCCCTATGCTCGCCGCATGCACAATGTGAATCACTGCACCAGATGGTCCCGCATGCTGCACCACCAAAGCCAACCTCTGGCAGCCACCGCCCACTGCCGTCCCCGCCCACCCACCCACCCACCCCCCGCGCCGCCCCGCAGTCCGTGGAGCTGGCGGCCGGCATCCGCGACCCCGTGGGCCGCATCACGCCGCGTGCGCTCGACCTTGCACTGCGAGCGTGTGCCGCATCCGCTGCCGCCGCCCCCACCGCCGCCGCCGCGGCCGCAGCACACGCTGCCACCGCCGCCCTCCTGGACGACACGCTGT
>JAULBY010065109.1:0-10009 GCA_032358315.1 Ophiocytium majus | reverse complement strand
GGCTTCGGCCTGGCTTTCTGCCCCAGCCACGGGAGTACCTGGGCTCAGTCACCTTTTTGGTTTCTTTCACATGTGCAATGCATTGCCAAGGGTGGCCAATCGCCAAGCAAGGTCACCACTGTTGTGCTTCCCCATGGCTGTGCCCTGTCACACAGTTCAAGTGGCATTGTCGCACAGTGTGACAGCTGCAGCTGTTATGCTGTAACAGTTGTCTGCTACAACCCAGTCACAAACATGTGTGCTTTCCGAATGAGTCATGTGACATGCACATAATAATTTTCCACGTGAGTGTAATTACTAAATAGTACCAGTAATAGCCCGAGGTAGTATTTGTTGCGCATGTTGTGTTACGGTTACTGCAGTACCTACGCCAAAGTATCACACACAGTGTACACTGCCTTTGTGCTTTCACCATCCCCGCTGGCACACGTGCGCAGACACTTTCGGCGATGCGCACGGTGGCCGCACTGTGCACCGAGAAGTTGAAGTTTGAGATGGAGCGATACCAGCAGCACCTTGTAGCAGTGCAGCGCATCTGCACCAGGCAAGGCATCGTCTTTGGCGCCCGCATGGCGCTGGTGGCGGCCATCTTCCAGATCTCCAACAGCCTGAGCTACTGGTAAACGCGCTGCATGCCAGCTGTTTGGTACTGAGGACTACTGTCATGATTTTCCATGGATCCATGCATCGTTGTTAATAATATGCAGCACGGGTGCGTACAGTAGCATCATGCATAATGCAATGCCATTATGCACGTGGGTGAGTGGGAAATTCAATCACGGTATTAATATTTTGAGATTCAACCAAGTTGCATTCCACTGTCTCAGGGTGCGCAACAGCGTCTTCCTACTAGTAGTGGCTGCAGTGGCTGCAGCAGCTGCAGTGGCCCTATAACAAAGGTGTGTTATGTCCTCTTGTGCCTACAGGTTCGGGGTGACGCAGGTCGCCGATGCTGCTGCCAGTGGTTGCACAGACAACTGCATCACAGGTGGCGAATCGCAGCGATGTGGTGGTTGCCATAGTCAGCATCATACAGGTGCGTCATTGACTGCCATATGCGACGGCAACTTCAAGTTGGATACTATTTGAAGTAGTAGTGCATGGCGCACTACGCATGCCATATGTGAAGGAAAATGATGACTGTCACACTGCACTGCGTGGCACGTCCTATGCAAGCAGACTCTTGGAGGCCGTGTGTGTGCCCTCTGCGCAGAGCTCTGCCTACACGTCTGCTGATGTAGCGACTGAGGCGCGCTTTAGGAACGGCATCCGCTAGCGACAGCTGTGTTGCATCATCATGCCACTTTCCCCACGCCATATCCCAACTCTCCAACCGCGTCAATCCCAGGGGAGCACCTATGCCAGAGAGATGTTTCGCCGGGTGGCCGCATTGAATTTCGCCTCCGCACGCGGCGCCGCTGCTTTTCTACTGGCGGTGGTGTGGCGGCAGCCCACGCTGTACATGGCAGCGGACGAGGGTGCACAGCTGCCAGAGGTGCGCGGCGCGCTGTCGCTGCAGAGGGTGGGCTTTGCCTACGCGACGCGCCCCGGCGAGATGGTGGTGGACGGGCTGAGCATTGACATTGCGGCTGGCGAGAGCATCGGCCTGGTGAGTCACAAATCGTCTCTGTAGTCTTGGATGGCAGCGTCAGAATGAACAGTTGAGTATTCATGTTTGGAACATGTGCACTTGCATTGTTGCAAATACTTCGGAAGTATTACATACCTCTAAGTACATACTGCGAACTTGAAGGGTTTCAACTACAGTAATACCTCAGAAGTACGAAATATCAAATGATTCAATACACAACATGTGAAAGAAACCAAAAAGGTGACTGAGTCCAGGTACTCCCGTAGCTGGGGCAAAATGCCAGGCCAAAGCCTGTGTGGTGATCTATCCACTTGGTCAAAACCAGTGGCCCACACCCTACACGCGCCGGCGAGTACCCTTAAGGGCTAGGGATGCTTCCGAGTAATACAACAGCAAAGGCTTACTTGTCGGTGGCACCAGGAGGTGGGCGCGGGTGCGGCCAGGCCGACAAACTCTCGCCGCTCAACTCCAGCTGTGTCTTGGAAAAGTGCCAGAATCTGAGTGACATCTCCACTTGTGTCATCGCCACTGCTGCTGCTGCTGCCGCCGCCGCCGCCACTGGTGTTTTTCATGTTTTTCCTGCGCTGAGCAGCATACTGGGACAAGTCTGACAATTACAACTCTGGCACCTGCCAGAACCGACCCTACGACAGCGTTGACCTCAGCGAAGGAGGTGGGTGCTACTTTGTACCGTTGCTATTTCTTGCGTGTACTTTATTATATACTTCAGCAAAGTACTTCGTAGTATAAGAGGTACACCACATGTATATATGGCACTGCTGTAGTGTATCAGCGAAGGAGGTGGGTCCTAGTCTGTACCGTTGCTGTTTCTTGCGTATACCGTGTACCGGTACTTGATTATACCGGTATACTTCCCAGTACTTCGAAGCAGACTGCTGTAGTGTACTTCTAGTAGTATACAGCAATGACTATACAAAAACTGTGAGAGTTAACATCCAGAGAGCCATGGTACGCTGCCACGTTTTTTCCCCACCACCAGACATGACAGTAACCACTGTGGTACAGGAAGGGTGGTACGTGAGGATGAATGCCTGCTGAAATCATGGCTGCGGGCGCTGATGCCGTAAAGCACACGCCTGCGTTGGCACTGGTGTTGGGTTGAATGGAAACATATATGGGCGTTGTCAAAACCTGTGCAGTAACTTGCGATGCTGGGTTCATGGCTGCGGCCACTGACGCCGGACAGGAGCAGTAGCATCTGCGTGCAGCAGCAGCAGGGACAGCCGTGGTGGATGGGAGCAGCAGCAGCTGCGTGCACCACCGTGCCAGCCTCTGCATGCATGTGCTCAGCAGCACAGCGAGAGTGCTGCTCAGCACCAGCACAACTGTCATACGGTGGTCGCGGGCTCGTGCTGCACGTCAGTTGCTGCACGTCAGTTGCTCTGAACAACGTAGCCACCGCGCTGCTCGCCTCTGTTGTACATATAACCAACCCAGCCATCTTGTGTGGTTGAGTGTTTGTGCCTCTGAACACACACCTACATTGGTACTGGTGTCACCATGTGTCTGGTCTGCCGTTGCGGGGGCGAACACACGGAAATCCGGAGCGCTGGTGCGCCCACCAGCGGTGCTTCCTTCCCCAGACCCTCGTGTCTAGCTTATCAGCAGTACTTCCAGGCTAAGAATTGAATTGTCTCTTGTCATTCTCTCCCCACAGAGTCCATGTTCTATGCGGCGCATAGATGGCGTATAAACACACGCATGTATACGCGCATGTCACACGCTGGCGCTGCCTCGCTTGCCATTGTTGGTTGGTGTTGAAGTTGATTGGTGTTGAAGTTGAATGGTGTTGAAGTTGGTTAGTGTTGAAGTTGAATGGCATTGAAGTTGGTTGGTATTGCATGCCGTATTCATAACGAAGCTGCTGTCACCTGCGGCGCCATTTACTGCAGACTTCAGGTTTGCTCCTGGTGCGGGGAAGTTTGGCGAGGCCGCCGGCGCATACGTCACAGACTTTGACGACGGGGAGTGGATGTCCTACACCATATACCTGGACGCCAGGGCCAGGCTCAAGGGACAAGTGAGTATTTCCCCTCACTAGGGTTGCCAGAATTGTACCTTTTTTCAAATTAACCGCCGTAATTCGTAGCGTAATTTCACCGCAGCCTTATAATACTTGCAACATTTTCCATAGTAATGTGTTATACTCAGCACCGTAGGGGCATCACAGACGCCAAGGCATTGTAGGCTGCTGTACACATCTGTAGCGGGTATGACGGAACTACTGTTGCCCGTAATGTCCAGATATTACGATTCCGGCAACGCTACCCCTAACTGAAATTCGCATGGTCATGACCTAGTGCCCACTTCGCCTACACCTGCTTAAACGCACATGTGCAACACTGCAGCGCGGGGTGTGCTCCTTCTCTTCGTTTGTGAGGGCACTTATGCCTAGCCGTATTTCAAAATCTTGCACTTGTGGGTGTGCAACAACGCCGGGTGTGGCATGCCGGCATGTGGTCTGGCAGTCAACTGCCCATGGCGTAGCAGTAGCAGAGCTACTAGGAGTAGCAATGCAGGGTGGCGGCAGTGCTAAGGCCACTGCTTATGCCTTAGGTAATGAGGTGTACGTGGCAACGCGGCAGCAACCCACACATCAGTCAGCACTCAAGGTCATACTTCAAAGTATGTCACATGTGCTCAGCAGTGGGTAACGCTGGCATTGGGTGACGCTCTTTGCTTTTGACCAGTGCAGTGCGCAAATTTTGCGAAGCTCTGGCCGACAGCCGTGCCTGCTCTGTTTGTGCGCTAAGAGCGGGCCCTGTGGTGTGCCCCACACTTTGAAGTTTCAGTTCAAGTTCGTTTCGGAATGCATTTATAAATGTATACTTCGAAGTGTATGTGTTGCAGTATACGGTACATGCCAGAGGTGCATGCACATTGTAATGTGCATTCAGCTGCTGTGCACATACCTACAAGTGCAACCCTATTTGATGACTGCTATTGTTGCCGACCCACGCCTTGTGCAGCTGCTGATTCTACATGCTACCTACACATGCGAGCACCATTCCTCCTGCCATTCAACGCCCTTCCCAAAGGGGAGATGAGCCGTAAGGCTGAGCAGTGTTTGCAAGCGTCACCAACACGCGGACAGCCACCACTTCCTTGCTGGCGGAGCAGGGAGCGGCTGTAACGACCCGCGTGCTGCAGGCTGAGGCTAGCAAAGAGCATGCCTGCACGCAGAGGCCTCAGACATACACCAGGGGAATTTAACAACTGTGTACGGGGTGCTGCTGGCTGCTTGTGCCTGTGGGAGTAAAATTAACCTGCTGGGATCTCGTTGTCCCAGCCTGCGGCGCGTGCAGCCTCCATTGCTTGCAGCCGTAGGAAGTGAGCACCGCTGCAGCGCTCCCCTATGGGGCTCCCAAAAACAGCTCAGCCTTTCGGCGTGATCGCCCCTTGTTGCCAAATTTTCCCAAATAATACTTCAAGTGCCATTTTATAATTTTCTTTATTATGATATTTTTCATTTATTACAATATACATATATATATATATGGTGATCTATGTGCCAAATTTTGCAGCTGATGCTGGGCGGTGCGGGCGACCAGGAGACGGTGTGGGGTAATGATATTAAATGACATTATACTTCCGAAGTAGTTACTACTGAAGTATACATACATACCGGGTCTGTGATAAGACTTGCTGCCCTGGGTAGGCAAAGGTACTGGTGGGGAGACCTAGAGCTTATCGCTCCTACAAATGAGTTTTCACATAATATTATATACGGTATATTAAGTATATGATAACTTGTTTGCCAAATTTTGCCAAATTTTTCAGCTCATGCTGGGCGGCGCGGGCGGCCAGAAGACGGTGTGGGGCGTGCTCAACACCAACAACTGTGGCGCGCAGCGGCTATTCACCGTTGACGCCTGGACCGATGGAGTCAAGAACTGGAAGTCGGTGAGAGACATGAAGCCGCAACCTACTACTCCGTGCATATTTTCCGACTGTTTTTTTTTTTGAATACTTGTCACGTGGAACGTGAATTGGTCATGTGAGCCGTAACCTACTACTCCAAGCACAGTTTTTCGACTGTTGATTTTGAACACTTGTCACGTGAAACGTGAATTGAAGGTCCATGTTTGACGAATGCAGCGAACCACAGGGCGGCAGCGTCATGGCGAGCACCAATAACTGGAAGTCGGTGAGAGACATGAAGTCCTCAGCCCACTAGCCAACGCAGCTTGCACCGGCCAATGTACTGGGATGCGATAGCATTTTGCTGGGACACTGGTGGTGGACAATGGCGCTGTGTGGTGTGTGTTTGGTGTGTGCTGCCTGCGTGCTCAGCAGTGGGCAAAATGGCAACCGCAGTTCAGGCCTAGGCTGGCTTTGCCGTCCCTGGATGCGTACAGGCAGACCATCCGCGCTTGCTCTAGATTCACACTGGCGTGTCTGGCACGCACCCCACGTAACCAACCCAGGACTGCCAGCCGTGACTAGTCAGTGATGTGGAGCCTCAACACTCGGCGGTACGTGTACTCAGAGCAACTTCCATTTGGAACTGCAACACCAAACTCGAACTTCAACTTCAATAGCGTGCGGCGCACCTGCAGCAGGCGCGGCAACACGCCAGTACTTCAACTTCCAGTTGTAACTGCAACACCAAACTCCAACTTCAACTTCAACATTGCATCGCCACGAGGCCTGAACGGGCAGCACACCCACGCACACACCCACACACGCCTTTGCGCAACGCCCTTTTTCTCTTGACAGGTGGGGTTTGAGAGCTGGCAGGACCTGGCTAGGGGCGTTCACCGGCTGGTCATCTGCTCTGGCTCCAATGGCACCACCTTCACGCGCATGAATGTGAGTACTTAGAAGAATCGTACTTACACCTACGTATTTTGAGCACGCTGCGAAATGTATACTTGGCTAGGGGCGTTCACCAGCTGGTCATCTGCTCTGGCTCCAATGCCACCACCTTCACGCGCATGAATGTGAGTATGACTTACACCTACGTATTTTGAGCACGCTGCGAAGTGTATACCGTCAAGTGCCGCACCAGGCCGACCGGACGCAGTTTTAGGAAACGGAATAAGATTAGGTAGGACATGGTAACAGGACAGCGAATTAAATTTGATATGCAGGGTCGGACACGAATAGGGACAGTGTAGTATGCAGCACTGTAACAGGAGCAGCCCCGTGCCTAGGCAAGACCAGCATGTGCATTGTGTGTACCACGCTCAGGCCTTTTCGGCGTATCTAGAGATGGCGGCGGACACGCGTGTGTGCAGAAGCGTGCACGAGGAGAAAGCTCCCTTCTTGGTGGCACCGAAGGCACGCACGCACATGCCCCCCTCGTGGGCATGGCACCCAGGGGGCGGCCGCCCGACTCTACGAAGGCGAAAGCAGCTGCCGCAGGCGAATCTCGCTAGGCTCCATCACCAACCATTTCCTTAGCAGCCTGCGCATGCCTGCGGCTGCTGAGGCCCCCCTGGCTCTGCAGCCAGCGATGGGGTCACACGTGTACACCATGCAGCTGCTGCGGATGGCGCTGCAGGTGGCTCTGTAGCGGGGCAGCGCTGTAGCAGCTGGCGTGTGCGGAGTTCGAATTGCTGCGGACACTGCTGCTTTCGCCGCATTACAAGAACCCTACTTCCGAAAGCTCAAGCGGCCATACTTCAACAACGCCTGGGTGCTGGAGGCCGGCGTGGATGGTGCCCCTCGCATGTGTCGACATGTCCATGGGTGAAATGGGCTTCTGTCATAGGCAGCTCAGGCAGACGCAAAATGAGGGCGGCTTAATCTGGTATGCCTAATTAAAATTGCCCAGCCTAATTAGGAGACCCTGCTGAATTATAATTCGAGCATTTCCTAATTACGCCCGGTCGGTCGGCGTAACACGGCACTTGACGGTACTGTGCGGGCGGAAAAACGCCGCGCCGGGAGCGACGCGGCAGGCGCAGGCACGCGCCACCACGGCCGACTGCACACGCAGCGCGGGTGGCGACGATCGCAGCAATCAGGCAGGCAGTAGCGGTGGTGGTACCCTGGACATCGTTGAGCTGAGGGGGGCAGTTTCAGTGCGGTGAAGCTAGCACGCGCGGCTGCGGGGGGCTCACCTTGCGGCCGATCATGGCAAAGGCGCAGCCGCCGGTGAACGCGTCCAGCAGCTCCTGCTTGGCGCCGACGGCCATGAGGGCGCGCTGGCCGTAGGTTCCCAGGCAGCTGGAGGCGTTGCCTGCGGCGCGGGCGCCCCACCGCGGCGGCACCGCAGCAGGTGGCGGGCAGGCGTTTGCACGCGCAGCGGTCAGGGTGCAAAGCGCCATCGTTGGTGCCTGCTAACACGGGCATTAGGCTCGTTGCTGCAACTTGTTGACACACCACGGCCGGTGCTGTGCATCCGCCCCGTTGTTGCTACAAAATATGACGGCAGGCCTCCCCTGGCGCGTGGGTTGGCAGCCCCACGACACGACGCGCCAACAGCAAACACTCATACAAGGTTGGAGGGCGGGTCCTTTAAAATAACGGGCGAACCGCCAGTTTGTGCTGGCAAGCATGCTGGCAATGTGCGGTACAGGGCTTGATACACCCGCAATGGTGCTCTGTGTCCGCCACTGCTGGCGTGTGCAGCAAGAGCCCCACCACACTCGTACAAGATCTGGCACGTGCCTCCTCACACAGCAAAGGAAGACGCCGCGCCACAGCTGCAGAACTGACTACCACTTGATTCCAAAGTAGTCGGGCGGGCGGAAGCGTCAAGAGCATAAAAATAAATGGGGGGGGGAGGCCACTTCGGGAGCCACTAACACACCTACACAAATGGTGCACCCTGGCATTTATCGTACCCGACAAGACAAAATGTGATGGGCAAGCTACTTCAGGAGCCCCCCCCCCCCCCCCCACCCCCCCCCCCCCCCCCCCGCGACTATTCCTGAGCAAGACGGTGTACCGTCTGCCCACCCACCCTGCGACGCCACCATCACCACGCAGCCCTGCGCGACGGAGTCCACAAAGTCCGCAAGCCTGTCCGCGGCGGCGCTCGAGTCGGTCGTCCAGAAGGACTTGCGCGCCAGCACGTTCGCCGCCGTCGGGTCCAGGACCACCATGTTGATGCCCGGGTCGCGCAGGCTGAGGTCGTCGCCGCGCACGATGAGGCGCGCCAGCGCGGTGGGCATGCTCTGCGGGCGCAGCAGCGGAGACGTGTGTGTGGGCGTTGGACTTCAAGTGTGTGCGGGCATTGGACTTCAAGTGAATAACATCACCAGGAGTAGGTCATCGGTAGTTCGTAAGCGCAGAAGAGGTGCCGGCACTCTTGGAAGTAGGAGACACACACAAACACTTTGGCAACACTTTTGAATTGTTTATCTTGTGATTTTTGCTGTAACGGTCAACTGGTCATCGCGCAGGCGGAGGTCGTCGCCGCGCACGATGAGGCGCGCCAGGGCGGCGGGCATGCTCTGCGAGCACGGCGGCGGAGACATGTGGGGATGCAAAACACCTGTGACAATGCTTCTCCGCTGTGCGCCGCAGTGCTTGTGCTCACGGCACGGGCCGGGCACACCACAGCTGGTGGCACATGCCTTTAGCCAAGATGCGAGCAGTGACTGCCTGCGTGCGCTGGTGGGGAGAGCATAAACAGGTGAGTGCGTGGCTGAGGGGCGCCGTGTTGTGAGCCAGCCTCTGGCGGCGCCGGCGGCGCTGATGCTTGGTAACGAGGGGGAGGGGTGTGTGCGTGCATGTGTGTGTGCAGCCTCAGCATCATCATCAGCAGCAGTTGTACAATACCACACACGTACTACACTACATAGTAGTAATGGTTGTAAATCACAAGGCGTTTCGCATTTGCTCAGCAGTTTTTGCGCGTACGTAGTGGGCGACAGCGAGTAGCGGCTCACTTTCTGCGGGAGCCAGTGAGCTGCTGCTAGCACGCGCAGGCTGGGCCGGCGAAAGCCAAACACGGCTGGCGCCACGAGCAATACACTTATGCCATGTTAGTGGTTTCGTGTCTTTGCACTTGACTTCATCACGCCTGCCGCGTGCCCACAGAGGATAAGGAAAACGAGCAAATTACCAGTGGCAATTTATAGGACCGATTGAACACTTCGAAGTACGTGAGAGTGGTAAAATATACTAGTAGTACTGTAATACTTCAAGTGATCAACCCCACTCACGTCGCGGAACCCCACGCCGCATGCCTCCAGCTCCGCGCCCGCGTGCGGCTCACACGGCTCCTGCGCAGGCGGCCCGTACGGCTCCCCGAGCCGCTCCATCTCACACAGCAGCAGCGCCGCCTCGCGCAAAGCCGCGTCCCCCCCGCCCCCCTCAACCTCCTGCTGAGCACGCAGCGCCGCCGCGCGGTGCTCCGGCGCTGCAGATGCCGCCATCGCGCCCACCTCTGCGGCGCCTCCGCCGGGCAGCGGCGTCGGCGGCGGCGGCGGCAGCCCCGCG
>JAULBY010065098.1:0-10011 GCA_032358315.1 Ophiocytium majus | reverse complement strand
GCACCGCCTCCCGTGTCGCGTACTCCGTCGCCACCGCTGCGAGCAGGCGCCTGCCCTCAGGGCCGATGCTGCCAAAGTACTAGCAATGTAGCCCAACAGCGAGATGTGAAACCACAAATGGCGGTGATGACCACTATATCAGTGGCCCAGAGGCAGCAATGGCAGCAAAACCAATGGCATGCACTTTGATGGGTGGCGCATTCAAAAGCCAAATCATCCGCCAAGCTGCCACAGTGCTCAGAGGTGCCGTTCTCGCGTGTGCATTTGCTGGTGCGTGTGTCCCAACTGTGTGAGCAAAATGTTGCGCTTGACAACTGGTCTGTGCACCGACACGCACCTTGCAGTGCCAAAGTTTCAACAGGTGTGAGTAGAGCAGGATAGCTGTAACGCGTCATGCGCTTACCTTGTGCCGTACACACCAGACGAGGGCAACAAAACGCAAAAGCGTACAAACGATATGCTGATGCAGCACGACACTGCTGCTGCGCTGCCACTGCCAGTCATTCATGTCCATTCATGCGCGTGTGCATGCACGCAGTACCAGGGGGCGCCCTCTGGCTGGAACTGTGGTGGTGCTTCATTCGTACGCATTCCTCCCCCCTCACACTGTGGCACCCTCACTCACTTCTCCCCCAACTGCAATCACCGAGCGCCGCTGCTGACACACCAGCTGTGTGCTACCTGTCAGCCCAGTGCTCAGCAGCCAGCAGCACTACGCAGCAGCATCACACAGCAGCGGCGCCAGCACCCGCAGCAATGCCAGCAGCTGCTGCGGCAGCATCACAGGCCTGCTGCGCCCCGGCGCCTGCTTGCGTCGCCCATGGCAAATTCTGCTGCAACAGGTGGGTCTGTTCCTGCCATGTGGAGACCATTCCATGCCTAGAGGCATAGTCCCTCGGGAACGTTCCCCTTCTTTCGGTGAAGCGCCTGCAGAACATTCCGCCCCTAGAGGTACAGTCCCTCGGGAACGTTTCCCTTCTTTCTGTAGAGCGCCTTCTCCTTGGCCTTGACAAAGTCGTCCATCTTGACCTTCATGCGGCGCTCGCGCAGGGCCAGCAGGCCCGCCTCGGTGCACACCGCCTTGATGTCCGCGCCAGAGAGGTCGTCCTTGGCCATGATGAACACCTCCAGGTCCACGTCCTGGTGGTACAATAATAATATAGTTTGCGCAGGCAGGGGACAGGGGATTATGTGGTTGGGTTAGGAGCGCACGGAATGCATGCCAATGGACACGTGCAAATGGCAGTGCAAGCCTGCTGACATGCGGAGACTGCATGCCCAGGCAACCACGGCGCATGCCAGGCGGCACACCGCACTGTGCAGCGCACTGCCGCCAAGTGCACACGCACACTGCGCCAGCAGCGGCCGAGCGGCGGCGCAAGCGCCAGCGCCAGCTACACGCACAACAACAGGCCTCACAACACACTCACATCTGCGAGCGTCATGCGGCTCGTGTGAATGCCAAAGATGCGGCGCTTGGTCTTAACGTCCGGCAGGGGGAACTCAATCTTGCGGTCGATGCGGCCGGGGCGGATGAGCGCGGGGTCCAGCGACTCAATCCTGTTGGTGGCCATGATGACCTTGACGTCGCCCCTCTCGTCAAAGCCGTCCAGCTGGTTGAGGAGCTCAAGCATGGTGCGCTGGATCTCGCGCGTGCCGCCGCTGTTGGAATCGTAGCGCTTGCTGCCGACGGCGTCGATCTCGTCGATGAAGACAATGGTGGGGGACATCTGGGGGGGGGGGGGGGGGGGGGGGCGGGGGGAGCAGGCGGGGGGCAGTTAGGGGTGGTGCACACTGGTGGGGGGGTGTTGGGGAGTGCATATGGCGGCTGCTGTGGTTGCTGGTGATTGTGAAGAGTTGCTGGGGAAGCGCGCAGCATGGCACTTGGTTCAAGGCCAGGCAACGCACATGGCAGCATGTGAGCGCGGACACTCCAGGTGGACCAGCATACACGCAGCAGAAGCACCGTCATCCCCACTACTCAGAGACAGCGTGCCTGCTCACAAGCTGATGGGGCATACTGCACACGTGTATAGGTTTTCAGTGTATGCCGTGTAATGTGCTTCGATGGAGTATGTAAACGCGGCATGTAACTGACTTCAAGAAGTATGTACTAGGTACTTAAGTACTTAGAGGTAAAAGTGTTAAAACATAATTACTTGAAGTACACGGCACATGCACCTTACATCCCTTGTTGGGGCGTAGACATGTGCCCTATTTGACATAGCGCAGCTATAAATCGCGCCATAAGCCCTGAGCCATCGCTGCTTTGAAGTGTCAAGGTCGCATGACCACCTACCCACACGCGAACCACCGACGAGAAACACACTTAGAAAGTACTTCTTGAAGTGCTAGCCACACACCTCGTCCGCCACCCTGAATAGCTCTCTGACCAGCTTGGGGCCATCTCCCAGATACTTTTGTATGAGCTCTGACCCGACCACGCGCAGGAAGGAGGCAGACGTCTGATTGGCCACGGCCTTGGCCAGCAGGGTCTTGCCCGTGCCCGGCTCGCCATACAGGATCACGCCCTTGGGCGGTCGGATGCCAATGTCCTGTGATTGTGGACGCCACACACGCCGGCAGCAGCAGCAGCGCCACATGCGCACACAAAAGGAAGGAGGAAATATGGAGGTGAGGTGAGTGTGTTTGTTGTGGAAGCGGTCGGCAGGGGTGAACATGGCGCGTCAGGTGGGGTACACTAGATGTGGCACAGTGGTGTCGCCCATGATTACAGTCCGCTGCGAGTGTGACCGCATGTTAACACACACCAAACGAGAAGCCTCCCATGTACTGCGCAATGGGTGCGGGGCAAAGCCCTAACTGCCGTTACTGATGTGAGCTGAGCTACATATCGGTTTTTCATATCGGTATCCTACTTTGTAGTAGCTACTAGGTTAGAGCCTGCCCCAACGAGCTGAGATACCAGGTCTGAGATACCACGGTCAACAGGTGCATAAACCAGCACCGTCCCTCAGCACACGCAAACACCAGCACCGCGGCAAACAACAACCATAAGGTGTGAGCTACTCCAACTGCGCTTGGCATGCCGCATTACTGGAGGCCACGCACACCATCACTCACACCTCAGGCGGCGGCAGCAACACGTGCACGGTGCACCAAAACTTTCCCTGACCTGCAACATAGATTTCTGGCAGCCAAGTGTATAAACATAATATGCAGCGCAAGCAATAACATGCACACGCCACCGACAAAGACCTGGCATCATGTCCCATTCACTGTACTGCCTCCACCAATACAGTGATTAGGATCACCATGTGCGCAACACACACAAACACAGGTAATGACTACCCACCTCATAGAGCTCTGGGTGTGTGAGTGGCAGCTCCACGGCCTCCTTGATCTCCTGAATTTGGCTCTCCAGGCCGCCAATGTCTGCGTAGCTCTCCAGCGGCGCCTTGTCCACCTTCATCACCGACACCATGGGGTCTGCGTCGTCACCCAGTATGCCCACCACGGACATGACCTGACATGGCAAGAGCAGCCGCAGCAGAGCAGAGCCACACACACATGCACCACCACATGAGAGTGCATATGTTGACGTGCATTGTGCATTGGGCAGCGTGCTGAGCACTGCCGCTGCTGCATGTGCTGCTGCTGGTGCTGCAGTTATTTCTGCTGCTTTGTGCTGCCGGCTGGTGCACCCTGCCCTTTGGTCTAAGGTCGCAAGTTCAACTTGAAGTGTGTGCGGTACACCAGCTACATACTGCTATGTAACGTTCTGAGGCATGCTCACCCGTGCTCCACACATTTACACTAAAATATTCATTCATGTGGCTAAACAACCTGAAGTACACGCCACGCACCACAAACATACATGCACATGCAAGGCAGCGCCACAGCCAGGAAAGGCCGATCTCATGCGCTGCACTAGTGCGCAGCAGCAGGGTAGCACAGCAGCAGCCGGGGAGAGGCTCAGCTCGCGCACAGCACACCCCACAGGCAGCAGGTGTAATATATTGCGATGTCGCCGCTGAAGGCATGCCCTTACCTTGTTGTGCAGCAGGACGCTGCAGCCAGGCTCGAGCAGGTCCTGGTTCACAAAGGAGAGTACGTTGACGTAGTACTCGGGCCCAACGCTGGAGGACACAATGGCGTGGTTGTCGTCAATCATCTCCTCCAGGGCTCCCACAGACAGGGGGCTGCCGCGAAGCTCCTCCATCTGTGATATGCCACAGATACAAGTGTGGCAGGAGGCAACAACAGGACATCTGCTGTCAGGTTCATCACTGTAGTTGCTGCTGAGCAGGTGCGGCGGCCCAGTACAAAGTGTGTCATAAAGCTGGTGCTGGAGCTGTGGCTCAGGCGAGTTCCTTGCCAAAGCAGTGCACTCGCATGCCTGAAATGCGACCAAGCTTAAAAAAAGGCGGCGCTCCCAGTGGTGCAGCTGGTCCTGCGCGCAGCAACAGCAGCGCCAACCTGCTAGCGACGCGCACGCTGCTACTCCCGAGACGGCCAGCAACAGTGCTGCAGCCATCCAGCACGTGCACGGCAAAGTTTCATCGCTGCTTGGACTTGCTGCTGGTGTGTGCTGCTGAGTGCATTGTGTGGCACATTGGTGTGCTGGAAGTGCATCCATCACGGCAGACTGACCTTGGCCCTCTCCTCCTGGTCCTTCTCTTCCCTGGGCTTGAACACCTCCTGGTTCTTGATGTACTCCTCCTCCAGCAGCAGGTAGTCCTTTATGCGCTCCAGCTTCAGCACTCGCAGCCTACACTTTGCCGTTGGAAACACTGCCAACGCACCACGCAAAGACAGTAAGCAGCGCTTCAGCAGCTGCTCAGCAGCAGCAGGGTGCGCGGTGAAGGCTGAAGTAGGGCTCACACTTTGTTGCGGCAGCTGGTGCAGATCCAAGCGCACAGCTGGTGTTGTCAGCATGTCCGACGCACATCACTGCCGCTGCCCAGCATGCTGTCGCTGCCGCTGCTAGGTGTTACTCACGCCTTGCAGCAATAGAAACCAATCAGCTGCGAGCAGAAACGCACCCAACAGACGGAACCACAACAGATTAGCGCAAGCTGGCAGAGGGGAAAGTAGTGCAGCATGCCGTCAGCGGCACTCACCCTGCGGTGTCCGCACCGCGGCGGAGGGCCCCTTCTTCCTCTTCTTGCGCCCTGTGCGAGTCGGGGGGCGAGGCTCAAATTTCTTCTTAGGCTTCTTGTCATCTTTGCCGCCAGGAGGGCCGCCTTGGCCGCGCCCCGGCCCCGCGCCGGGCATGCCACTGGGGCCCTGCCCCATGGCTGTGAGTGCGTTGTCTGCCTCGCGGTGACACTAGAGACACCGCCCGCTGCACGCAGCCGATGTGATCCTCTCCCTTGCTGCTGCACTGCAATGCACAGAGCTGTTGACACTCTACAGAGATCGCACGTGCGCACGTGTGTACACGTCCAGCTGATTTTGCACGTTGTCATCGTTCAACTTCCTGTGTTCTCACGGTTGTGCGCTAGCGCTAGCCGCGCTAGCGCTCAGCGGTGCTGCGTGCCCAAACTGCGCCGCCACTCTGGCCGTGGTTCCCTGGCACTGCGGTGTCTACTGGTGGATCTGTCTCTAGGCGCCACCGCCGCTGCGCCGCTGTAGCGCCATCAGCAGGCGCGGAGGAGCAGCGTTTCAAAAGCAGCAGAGGAAGCTCAGCAAGAAGGAAACATTGAGCAGATCCAACCCCAGCACCTCCAACGCGCGCCACGGACAGCGCGCCGCCGCCATGCTGGCTTCGTGGGCAAGGCGAGGCCGGATCCGCACCGATGGTGGTGCTGCTGCGCAGGAAGCCTCTGGACCTGCGTCGACGTCCGCAGCAGCCTTACCATCATCAGCAGCAACGCCATCAGCACCTGCAACAGTTGCTGCTGGGTCACCGCCGCCGTGGAGGCAGGAGCATCGCACGGTGGCGGAGCTGGCAAGAGTGCACGCCCTCAGCAATGAGGCCAAGAAGTGGCCCTGGCTGCAAGCCTTTTTCGCAGGCAGGGCGGTCCAACTGCTTTTCTCCCACGCAGCCGCCGCCTGGCCTCCTCCGCTGCACCATACGGCAGCACCAGCAGCAGCAGCAGCAGCAGCGACATGGCTGGCGGGAGAGGGGTGGCAGGCCGTGCGCACTGCGGCGGCGGACCTGAATCCAGGCTGCAGTGTGCCGCGGGGAGTTGCGACGTACGCGCTTGTGTTCGTGGTGTCCGTGCCACTCGAAATGGCGCTGTGCGCCGCTGTGAGGGTGCGCTACGACTCCCGCGACACGAGCCGCCAGGCCCACACTGTGGCCCTCCTTGCGCTGCTAACGTGTCTGGGGCAGTCACTGGACAGCTCCGTCAGGCACGACCTCTGTACCAATCACACCCGCGTTCACCTGGTCACGGTGCTGATCGACGCAGCCCTGAGCCTGGCCTACGGAATGATAGGCTTGGCCGACGTGCGCGGCGCCCCCGCACTGCGCCTGGAGCTCTGCCACGTGGCAGCGCTCTACAAGTGCGCCATGGTGCTGCTAACGTCAGGAGCCAGGCGCAGGGCGGACCCAGCCTTCGTGTACCTGCTGGCGCTGCTGGCGCTGAGCACACATGCCCGATTGGCAGAGGGTCTGCTGAGCACGGTGGTGCTGGACGCCTGGCGCGCCGCCACGCGCGCGGCGCAGAAAGCCGACGCCTTCCTGTCTAGGACGGCGCCAGAGCTGTACTGCAGAGACAGCGCGCTGTGTGCGGCGTGGCTGGCGGTGGCGCTGTATGTTGCGCTGCCGGCGTGGGCGCGGGTGCTGGCGGCGGCGCTGTGCCTCAGCCGTGTGTGGCGCAGCGGAATTGCCAGGGGGCAGCAGATTGCCTTGACGGGAGGGGCGGCGGAGGCACAGGTGCCCGGCATTGTGTGTTTGCCATGCACTTGGAGGCGTCTTGTTGCAGTGCCATTGGTATTGCATGCTTGGATTGCGCTGAATGAGCGCCAGCAGCCACTGCAATCCATAGACGCGTATTGAGCGCACACCAGGTGGCGTGACACTGCTTCTTGTGCAAAAGTGTGTGGCGTCTTGTGCGGTGCGCATGTGCCATGGCCAGGCCACGACCACTGCCACTGACCACATACATGGATATGCCCACCTTGCTGGCATTGCACGTGCAGGCAGTGGCAGCGGCAGCAAAGCCATCTGCAGCGGGTGGCGCCGCAGGAGGCCTGAGCGATGAGCAGCTGTGTGTGGTGTGCAGCGAGGCACGGAGGGACCACCTGCTGGCGCCGTGCAAACACTTGGTGCTGTGCGGCACCTGCGTGCGCAAGAAGGAGGTGTGTGGCTTTAGGTTCATGCTGGGTGCTCAGCAGTAGCACTTGCAGTTGGTGGATGTGCGCTCAGCAGTAGCATATAGCACCTGCGTGCGCAAGAAGGAGGTGCGTGACTGTGTGTGTGCATGCTGGGTGCTCAGCAGTAGCACTGCAGTGTATGTGATTGTGTGCTCAGCAGTAGCATATGGCACCTGCGTGTGCAAGAAGGAGGTGCGCCGCAGTGTGTGTGCAGATGCCGGTGCACGTGTTGCTCGATGGTAGCACTTGTAGCATAGTACAAGTGCATAGTGGAGTTTTTGTCTTTTGCCGAGCTTCGGGTGTGCGCGCTGTAGAGGCAGGTGCTGCGTACATGATGCCGCCACCAGTGCGCCTTGCCCACAAGAAGTCAACATGCTAACATCCACTCTCAAAAAGAGGTAGCACACACCTACAGTTCAACGTGAGTATGGTGTCTACGCCCGCAGGGGAAAACAGCGATGGAGTGCTGCGCACACCTACACAGCCGTACAAATCCACCCAGGCACACGCATCAGGCATGAGTTGGGCAGTGCGGCCAACAGTCTTGGTAGCCTTTGTGCTCAGCAAAAGGTTGTGTTTCGCGCACCTACAGATGCGCCAAGTGGGCTTGGTTAGTGGCGTGTACACACACAAAGTGGCTTGCAGCAGCAGCAGAGGCGGCATGGCCGGCAGGAGTAGCGACACTTGAAGTATTGGACTTGACAGTTGTGCCACCGCAGAACACTTAAGGTACTCCTTTGTAGTTTTGGGTTAGTGTGTGCACCCGTTGTGCCGCCCCTTAGTGCGGCGCAACAAGTAACGCAGCACCACCCGAAGCTTGATTACGCTGCTGTATGCCCAGGTGTGCGCACAGCATACATGTGCCTAGCTAAGCGGCCATTCCAGGGCAGGTGGTACTGCTGTGGTGTGCCTGATAGTGGCCTTGTGTGTGCATGCGCACACATTGCCATGCTGTGTAGCATGCGCAGCAGTGCGGCTGTACAGCCACCATGTGCTATCCCATTCGCAGGGTGCAACGGCAGCGTGCGCCGTCCACATGTCATACGCACCACACACGTACCCAGGTCACCCTTCGCATGCACACCACACAGTACCCAGCTCACCCTTTGCTCCGCTGCTCCTGCTCCTTCTGCCCCTGCTGTGACCGGTCTACCTTCAACTTCAACTTGTGTGGCAATGGCTGCGAGCTGGCTGCGCGACGCGCTGGCTCGCAGCTGAAGAGCACGTGCCCAGTCTGCAGACGCATCTTCAAGTCCTTTGAAAAGGTCTACACCTAAACTAGGTTTCATGTAGGTATAGGCACAGGTCACGCAGGTGCCAACATGCTGTGGTCTGTGCAGCAGTGTTGAGCTGGGCGAGCCACCAGGTGGGCCGCTCCACTGTTGCGTGTATACATAGCTTTTGGGGGGGCAAGGTCACCGGTTCCGCAGTTCCCCATGACTCGCCCAGCACATCACATCGTATCATTTTTTGTTAGAGCCACCGCCAGCACAAGGCAGCGCAGCGCAGTGCAGCTCAGCGTACGTGCCCACGCTCAGCGCATGTGCGCACGTGCGGCATTGAGCCCGCAGTGACAGGCCTGCAGTGGCAGTTTCATTGTTGCATTTTTTAAGTTCAGCAGCGCGGTCAGCCGAGCTGCGGGTAGTCTGCACGACATGCATTGGACATCGATGAGGTCAAAAAAAAAAAAACGTGCACAGGTGCCACATGCGAGCGGCGTGCACCGCAGTAGAAGTCCAAGGCAGTGTTGCTGCTGTGAAGGTTTGCACGCCATTGCCGCCATGCATGCGCGTGGCGTTGCGCTACGTGCATGTGCAGTGAGTGTTGTGGGGAATGGCGGGCTGGGCACAACAGCCCCCAGGCCTGCCCAAGGACCTCTGTAACATCCAGTAACTTGTCAAAGCAAAGTGGCTTATGTGGCGGTGTCAAATCGGCTGCTGCTGCCGCTGCTGGTGGTGCACCTGCATAATGTGTTGCCTGGCGTGCCTGTGAAGGCGGGCCCTAGGCAGACTCTCCCGCTGTGTACATGTGTTGCGCCAATCTCATGTATGCTGTGGACACAGCGGCCATATGCACGCATGCCACCTGGCTGCCATGCGCGTGCATGTCAAGGGGGCTGGCGGTATGTTGCAGCGGGTAGGAGCCCTGGTGCATCAATCGAGACCCACCCTGGCCTCAAAAGTGCTCAGCGCTATGCCAAAGGCCTGCGGCAAGCACAAGGGCAGTGCATTGGCAATGTGCAGTGAGTGTTCCAGCTGTGCAGGGCGTTTGTTTCAGACAAGCTGTGTGCCACCCGCAGCTGCAGTGCGGCAGACCCGTGTTCTGTGTTTGTGTTTGTGCGCAAGCAGTATTGGATGGGGTGGGGTGCAGCTATTGGTCACCTTTTATTGATTCTCCGCTTTTTAAAGGAAAGCGCTGTGCACATCGCGTGTGCATGGGGTGCACCTGTTGTAACCCACTGCCCTCTGTGCAGCCATGCCACTGCACCCGTCGACTGGGTCATGGCATCGGTCAGCATGAGCTGTGTTGCAGCACGATGTCACAGCCAGGGCGCAGAGTCTCCGCCACTGTGCACCGTGCTGAGCACACACATACCACGGAAATGCAATGTGCACACCGGCATATACATGTATGTACAAGCTCGCCGCTCTGGCACTTGGTTCCTTTGGCAGCATCGGCCCTGAGGGCAGGCGCCTGCTCGCAGCGGTGGCGACGGAGTACGCG
>JAULBY010065097.1:0-33208 GCA_032358315.1 Ophiocytium majus | reverse complement strand
CGAGGGCCACCAGGTGCGCAAGCAGCAGCCGTGTCACTTCTCTGGTGACAGCGGCGCTGCGACAGGCGCACAGGGGGCTGCACGCAGGCTGGGCCACTGAGAGCCCGCCCACCCTCCCCTCTTTGGCCCATGGGGGGGAGTGGTTTGGTGCGTGTGTGTGTGTGTGTGTGCCTTTCTTTTTTTTGTTTCCTTTCTTCTTTTTACTAGCGGCTGGCGCCAATAGGGGTGCTGGGGCAGTGGGCCCCCGGCCGGCAGGTGGCCATGCCATGCCTTGCCACACACACAACCACGCAGCCTGCACCACGGCAATACACATGGGCTGACATTTCACATGTCTGATTGCAGCAGCATGTGTCTCTAGCACTGCTCTCTCGCACTGCTGTGCCTGCGTGCCAACCCCGAGCTAAAGCCAATGGCTGCCATATGTAATTGGCAAGTGTACGTTCAGTAAACGGCGTTCAATGCCACAGCAATTACCCTTTTCCCGTGGTGTTCAGTAACTCGAGCAATACAGTCAACAGAAAGGGTCTCCCTCATTGACAGGCTTAGCCTGTTGTTTGTTAAAATTTTGTTGCGCTAGCTGAGACTTGTGAGGTCGTAATTGAAAAAAAATCCGAAAGGACCTGGTGTCCGGCAGCCTGAGGGCGAAAAGCTTTGTATGTTGAGCATTGCCGCCAGGTGCGCCCGAAGGATACCTAATTAATAGTTGGAAGTAAATTTAATACTATGTAGTAGTGCACTTACTAAGACTACATGTACCAGCTTCGGGATTTTTGTGACATGCACCGCTTTATCCGGGATATACAGCAGCCCAGGGCTGGCACCACCACCTGCAGCACAGATGTACTTCATACAGTTCAAACTGTCACTGAAGTTACTGTAGCATACGGTATTGGCCGCCGCAGTGCGTGCAACCACCATGGCATGGTTAACATCAGGTTATGTACCGAATTTATAAAGCAGAGTATGACTCGGTGACAGGTGCACCTACATCAATGCAGCAATCATTGCTAATGCCCGCAGGTTGTGTTGACCCTGGCGCCACTGAGGCTCAGCCGCAGCCTGGTGTACTATGCGCCCGTGTGCGCCATGAAGCATCTCACTTCCATTGATGCCGCAGTATGCAGGCTGCCACTGGTAGAGTAATGAGTGGGCCACCTAGTGGCAGTGCAAATAGTGCCCACAAGGCTTTCGCAGGCTCACACAAAATTACCGCCCTGGGCCACCCCTTCAACCGGACGTACACATCAATGGCATGCACCACCCCTGGTATTACTCAATGACAATACACAGCTCTAATGGCATGCTATTGTTTGGCAATGCCTTTCAACTTCCGCAAGAGTGCCCAGTGCGGGATGGTAACAAAGTTTGCAACAAGTTGGTCTGACAGAGACCCTTTGTGTGTGACCACAGTATACATTGTACTAATCGATACACATGATTGTGGCTACCGTACCGTGCTAGCAGTGAGTGTTACTATCAGGGCTTAGGACGGCTCACGGCTTGAGCCGTGGTTTATCACGGCTCATGTGCGAGCACGGCTCGAGTGCGAGCTGAGCCGTGGTTCCCACGTGAGCTCGTGAGCTCAGTCGTGGTGAAGGGTGCAGGGCTCTCACGAGCGCGAGCTGAGTCGTGGGTGCCGCTACACCAGCTCTTGGCCGGCTCCAGCTCGGGCCTACAGTGGGCGGTGCGGGATGCCGGCAGAGCACTGGTGCATGGTCCCTGATTGGTCAATGCCATGATAATTGACCCGAGGCCTGGGGCAAACTTGTGTACATGTTGCAGCCACACGGGGTGCACGTGCAAGGTGGGGGGGGGGCGATGGAAGGAGAGGGTGGCTCCGCTGTTTCAGCCGCTGAGGCAGCAGCGGAAGAGAGTTCTCCGTTATGTCCATCAGCAGCGGCTGTAGTACGTGCGGGGACGCGGCCAGCTGCCCCTGACAGCAGCGCAGGCGGAGCTGAGTGCCGTCATCGAAGCTAAGTTGCCCGATGCTAATGTGGTGGTGACCCCGCAGCCAGGGAAGGGCAAGAGGTGTCGCCATGCTGGGAGTATTCTGCTGCATCCATGGCAGTACGACGACGGCAATTTCTCCGCACTTGCTGACGTGCTTACACTGCGTGCATCAACCGGCAGCTGGAAGGTTAACCTAGGTTGACATGCCTTCTTCCTAAGTTGACATGCTTCTCTTCTTATTTATGCACCGACACCTCATACCAGAAATAGCGTTGCTATAAGCATCGCAGGCGCGCTTGGCACTGGCTGCCACCACCGCAAAGCAGGTTGCCAGCGTGCAGCAGGCAGACAGCTGTTGCTGCCTCCAGATCCACTTCAACAATAACTACTTCAAGTATACCATACATGGCCAGTGCTTGTCGTGCAACGTAACCAAAGTGTCATCAGTACATTTTTCTACCCAAATTTTCAACAACTGCACCAATGGCGGGGAGCCACATATACCCTGTAACTTGATAATAAACAAGAAGGTGATTGAGTCGTGGTAATTGGTGCTCAGCTCGCACGAGCCTCTGAGTGCGAGCCGTGGTTCTCGAGCCAGCTCATGAGCTGAGTCGTGCGCAGGCGTGCAGGAGCCCGAGCTGGCAAAGTACGAGTCGTACTCAAACTTGCGAGTCGTCCTAGGCCCTGCAAAAAAGGGTCCAACAGCGAACGATTTGTCCGCGAAAAAGCTTTTTAAGCGCTTTAGCTGAAAAGCGAGAAGAAAGCGGAGCGATGCAACGAACAAAGACAGCGAGGACAGCATCAGCAAAAGCTTTATATTCTAGCTGAGCACGGAACTCCGCTTAGGGCGCGAAAAGCCCTTTGCACACGGTGCGCGTCGTGACCAGAAAAATGATGAGACTGTACATGTTTGCACATAACCGTGCACACTACTGAAGTACGTTGATGCAGAAGATGCTTGCACAGGCAGCACTTGTGGCTGTGGCAAGGTTTGTTTTGCATGCCACCGTGCACACCCACGATAATGGTAGCTGACCTCACTTGCAACAGCGGACGCCCAGCACACAAAATCAGACTTGCTGATGCTGCTGTGCAACGCATGCCCACAAGTACAGTGCAGCTGCAGCACACAAGCAGGCATCTATGGGGCCTGTCCGCAGATGGCAGCTCATTATAGTACAACGGTCATCGTTTTTCATTTTTTTCCACGCAACGTGCGTGGGTGCGTCCCCCCCAAAACATTGGCATCCACTGCCTTGCTGTGCGCAACTACACGCAACAGCGGTAGCAGCGCCGAGCGCGCATGCCGCTGGTCCCCAAAAGGCAGCAGCTTCAAAAGTGGCGGTGCGAAGGCCGCAACTGAGCAGCAAAAAGGGGGGCCGCAAGTGACCTGTGTGCCAGGAGAGCTCAAGGCTCTGCAATGGCAGGTATCACCCGTTGGTGGGCCATGGCAGGCCTCGAGCGCTGAGACACAGGTTCGACACTGCGACCCGCGCGCGTTTCTCCAACTTGTCGAGCAAACCATGTTTTTCATCAGGGACGGTAGTAAAGGACACAGCAGCCGCTGGCGCCGCCGCCGCCGCTGGGAAGCAAATGCAAAGACCGCCGCATTGGCCTGAACCGAAGGACCGAATCGCACTGTCACGCCGCCACTACTGCGGGCGTGCAATGGCACCGTGCCTCTGGCAGTGGGCCAGACACATCAGGGTGCCGAGTGCGCGCGCGGTTGCTGCCGCCGACACAGCATCACCAGCCAACGGCAGTGACTGCTGGGCTGTGCCGGGGCGGGGGAGGGGGGAGGGAGCTTAGCCGGTGTTGCGCATGCCCGCGCTGACGCCATTGATGGTGAGCACCAGCGCGTCCTGCAGCGCCATCTTCTCGTCCTCGTCCTTGAAGTCTCCCGTTCGCAGCCGCCGCAGCACTGCGGGCATGCACATAAATACATGACGCATGCACACATGGGGCATTGTGTGCGCACATTCATGAAGGCATACATGCCGCAATCGCATGTGCAAGGTGGATGGGGCGGATCAAACGGGCAATGGGCGCGGGCAGGGCAGCAGCAGGCATGGCAGTGCATGGTGCACAGTCAGTACGGAGGTGGGCGGGCACGTTGGCGCATGGCAGCTCTGACATGAGGGCCACGTTGGCACATCGCAGCTCTGACACGAGGGCAAGTGCAGTGGTGGCGGTGCAGCGCCCCTCGCTGAATGCGCAGCAGCATGCACTCCTGTGTTGCGGGCGGCACAACACCTGGCATGGCATTGCACCAGCAACACACATGGCGCATGCAAGGGTGCGCTGCACAAGCGCATACCGCAGGCCAGCTGCCTTAACAGGGCATGCCGCACATGGGCGCCGGTCAGCAGCACAATGAGGTCATTGGGATAAAGCTTTGAAGTTCAACGCGATCAAAATTTCAATAAGCTTTGCTTAAACGTGCAGAACATTTTTCAGCACCTAAACATTGGTACAGCACTGAATGGAGGATTAAGTCCGTCAGAAACAGCTGAAAAATCACCAGTGCCATCAAAAGCCACAGGCTGTTCCACAGCAGCAGCCGACTAGAGTGCGGGCGGGGGGGGGGTGTTACTTACATACGACTTGCATGATGTTGAGGGGGTCAACATAGGGATTTCTCAGGACCAACTGCCACTGCAGCAGGGTGTTCTGCAGGGACACGTAAGCACACACACAAGGAGCAATGTCAGGGGTCACCTCATCAGCTCTGCTGCTTTCAGCTTGGTGATGCCGCAAATGAGAAAGTAAGGGTTGCGAAGGAGCAGCTGCCACTGCAGCAGGGTGTTGTGCAGCGACAGCAAGGCACACATGCATGCAGCAATGTCAGGTCCACCCTGAACAGCGCCGCCGCCCTCTGCTGTCTTCGGCTTCATAATGCCGCAAATGACAACAAATATCAACATTACTGGCTGGGTACGAACGCGAACACCAGGTTGACATCACCACCCACACGCATGAATTCCTTACAGAACCATAGCAAAGTACCCATGCGCATTCATCGGCAGCTCTGCTTGAGTGGGAATGAGGGTGTCATGTGTGAGCCTACGCAGACCTGTTGCACAATGCCACTGTAAGGAGGTGTGCGCATGCCACTGCATGGTGAGTGCGGGGGTGCTCACCTTCTCGATGAGGGTGTTGTTGCCGGACACGGCCAGGACTGCCTTCTCGGTGGTGGCCAGCTCCTTGCGCAGGTCCTGGAGACACACACACGGAGGGCGGAATGGTGTCATGTGAGGGATAGAAATGGCGAAACGGCACCAGTAGCCAGTGCCCCGTGACGCTGACAGGGCCGTTGGGGATGCAGCAGCAGTGCACAGCCCAAGCAGTGTCACAAGTACTTATGGTGCAGCACACAGCTGCCCATGCCAGCACTGTCACATGGAGAGAGCGCCAACGACTGATAAATGCACCTGCAGCTTCCCGCCTGTGTATGTTTTGGCAACACGCTGTTTTGGCATGCATGCATGTGTTACGGTTCAATCAATAATGGCACAAGTACCACCCCACCGCGGCAGTGGCAGCATAATCACAGCGGATCAATCATCCCCCCCCCCCAATGCTTACCTCCCCCAGCTGTTTCTCCTCAGGTGTGTGCACCAGCAGCTTGTCGTAGATCTCGGCGATGGGAGGGGATCCCTTGGCAAGAACCATGTCCACCAGGTCAATGTTTGTGCGGAAGAAAGCCCACTCGCCATACATCTGCTCCAGGGTCGCCTGCACAGTATGGGGGGGGGGGGGGCGAGGGGACACCAGTGTGCATGACAAGTGTTTTTGTTGAACCACGATCAGGGCGCGGAAAGCCCTGTGCACATGGTGTGCGTGTGACTGGAAAAAGCGTAATCAAACATGCTGCCCCCTGTGGCTGAATAACAAGATGGCAACACCCCCCACTGTGCACTCTCATGTATTTTTGTTAAACCAGACTGAGGGCACAGAAAGCCCGGTGCAGATGGCGTGCGTGTGACTGGAAAAGCGTCATCAAACATGCTGTCCCCTATTGCTACATGACAAGATGGGAATACTCGGCACTGTGCACCCTATGGCATGTACCTCATGAACGTAAGTGAGCCTGTGTGCCATGTGGCGAGGGCCCGCATGGGGTAAGGGTTCATGGGGTTAGGGTTCGAGACAGCTTGCTCCACACATACACGCCATCAGTCAGCTACCGCACTACGTGTCGCCGTCATTGTGTTGGCGCATGACAGCAGCACATGCTACACTGCGCAGAGTATGCCCAGGCAACCAGCAGAGCTCCGCAGCCGCTTAGCATCACCGCCGCCAGCACCACCAGCTATGCTGAGCACGCACCTTCTTTGTCTTGGCAACGGTGCTCAGCGCCTCGCCAACGCCCAGCCACGCGGGCAAGTTGAGGCGCGTCTGCGTCCAGGCGAACACCCATGGAATGGCGCGCAGCGTCTCCACGCCACCCGTGGGGCGGCGCTTGGCGGGGCGGGAACCAATGTTCAGGGCACCTGGGAAGGAGGGAGGGGCATGCATCCATGCATGAACGTGCACAGCAGGGGTGGGGTGGGGGGGAGAGGGAGAGCAGTGGTTGGGGGG
Organism: Ophiocytium majus; assembly: GCA_032358315.1. Taxonomy (NCBI): domain Eukaryota; class Xanthophyceae; order Mischococcales; family Ophiocytiaceae; genus Ophiocytium; species Ophiocytium majus. Next base: position 26,671 of record JAULBY010065097.1, on the reverse strand, counting down.
GGGCATGGTTCAAAAATTGGTGCAGCAACAGTGCAGTGCTGGAAGAGGGGTGTGTGCCAGTGACTGATGCAGCAAACCGCAGCAAGCAGCAAGCTTCACCACACCAGTCCCTTCAAAATCCAGGGAAATCCCTCACCCTACCCATCTCCAGTATCACTGTCCATAGACCGGATGATCCATGACATACGACTGTGGGTCGCAGACACCGCACACCGACAGTGATGGCACTTTCCTTTGTTTAGCATAGGTGCCATGTAACTGGCGTTTGGGTTGGGGCTTTGGTTCTTTAATCTGTGTCCACAGCCCAGTGACCCATGGGCGTGTGAGGCTCACCGAGTACTGGAGTAACAATCTCCACGCCATCTCCCAAAAGTATGCGTCTACTGAGTCACTGCGCATGCATGTCTAGAGGCGAGCGGGGCGTCCAAGTGGGCAGGCCGGCCCGCCGTAGGACATACCTCCGTCTGGAGTCCCAACTGTACCTCACGCTGTACCTCACACTGTACCTCACACAGCCCAGATTACGATGATCTGTGGGGCTCACCGAGTTCGAGCTCCGGCGTGGAGGCGCGAAAGTAGCCCACAAACTTTGGGTCGTGGCGCACCACATTGCGGTACTTCTCGCAGGAGACTGTGCTGAGCTGCGCCATGGTGTCGCGCCACTCCTGGGGAGGGGAGGGCCTCTTGCAGAAGGCGTCGCTCAGCACGCCAGCCGTGTAGATGTCCAGCGTGCGCTCTGCAGCAATGAGTGTGTGTGGGAGGGAGGGGGAGGGGGCAGTGACGTGGGCGGCAAAAGCAAGGCACAAATGAAACGAACCGTGGGCACTACTGCAGTAGCTGCTGAGTGCAGTTTTGCGCATTGATGATGAATATTCCACGTTCCTCGCTGGCAAGTAAGTAAAGGTGCAAATAACGGCGCGGCACAGGCTTGGAGCAGGCGACAGGCATAAATGGGCATGGTGTGACAGCTGGTTGCAGTAGCACACACTGCCCGTGTGATTCTACACGTATGGTGCGAGTGGCTGGCGTGCATGTGGGTCTCAGCACTTGCTGCTGCCGTTGCCGCATGCATGAGTGGCTTCTCTGGTTGCGGCGCGGCGCATTCCCATGCTGAGAGGAGGGGCATCATGCTAGGCCAAACGTGTGCATGTACACCGGTACGCGTGCATGCTCTTTTGCATACCTGCAATGCCCACTGAGCCAAAGTTCTGTGTGATCATCTCGCCCTGCTCGGTGACCCTGAAGCGGCCCTGCAAGAGGCGCGCCGCAGCAGACAGGGTGCACCAGCCCAAGTACAACAAACAGGTTCAACATGGCAGCTGCCACCAAGCACTATCTCAGTTTTACACAGCAGCCGCCATGCAGTGGTGGTGCGCTGCAGCTGCCTTGTGGTATAATGAGCGCGTCAAGAGGGGTATATGCATGGGCAGCACAACATGCCTGCTACCGTCCAAGCAGGGGCACAGACAGCGGACACAAGCGCCTGGTACGGTGCACAGTGCAGGGCACAGCATGCACTTCCACACTTTCTGCTACTACGTTACTCCTGTCAGCTTCTGCAATGTACTACGAAGTACTTCGAAGTATTCAGCCTGGGTTGGCCAGGTGAGCGGGAGGGAAGGCCGGAAGTTGACATGCCCAGTTGACCCTTTCAAAAACGAAGCAAATAACCACAGCGACCTAGCACCAGCCCGTCAGAAAAGAGCGATAACCCAGCGTGTGGGAAGCATTGACTATTCCACTTGCTGCAAGGTAAAGGCCAAGTGCGGCTAACATGGTAATACCACTATAATAATAATAACTGGTGCCGGTGTGGTACAATGTGTGCGTGCCTGGACAGTTCCCGGCGGCTGTGCCATGATGGCCTGGTAGAGCGCAGGGTTGCCGCCGCGCGACACAGTGCCGCCCTTGCCATGGAAGAAGGTGAGCTGCACGTTGTGATGCTTGGCAAGGGCCGCCAGCCTCTCCTGCGCCTCGTACTGCGCCCACGCCGCCGCTATGCGCCCCGCGTCCTTGGCGCTGTCGCTGTAGCCTATCATCACCTGTGTGTGCATGCAGCAACAACACGACACACTGATGTTACACTGGGTGGGTCAAGTACAACGCAACACATTCATGTTGCACTGTGTGGGCCAGTTGCATGTGGTCACTGCCAATGTATGATGCAGTATTCTAGTGGTATGTGCAATTTGTAATATGTACACGAGCATGCACAGCCAGATCTGGACTCTACAGGGTGGCCCTGGCGTAGTGCGGAAATGCTGCAATTCGACAGCAAGGCGCCTGTCAAAGCTGGCTGTGCGGCGCAATAAACCAGCAGCGGCATGACACGTGGCCGTTGCCATCACTGGCTATATATTGGAGCACATGACCGCCACTCGCTGCCGTGAGCACTTGCTCGTTAACACTGCTGCTGGGCGCACCACTGCCATTGCCATTACTGCTGCTGAGCACTGCCACCGCTGATTTAGCACACCCCTCCCAGTGCTGCTGAGCACAACACTGTCACTGCTGCTGCGCACGCACGCAACTGCTACCGCCACCCCTGCTCACCTCCTGGTGTCCGTTGATGTTGCCGCGGTACCAGGGCAGCGAATACAGCGTCTCCATGGTCTTTCCCGAGTTTTCCAGGTCGGTGAGTGTCTCGAAAAGAGGCACCACACGCATGTTCCAGCCCACAGAGAACTCCTGCACAGCATAAAACATGGGAGCTCAACATGAAACTTCAACATATCAAAACATGCAAGTTCAGCATGCACCTTCAACATACATGGGCACCACGTCAGACTCGCAACTCTTGTACAGCACAATAACATGCAAGTACAACCTGCAAGTACTATAGTACTACTGTAGTACAACATGCAAGTTTCAATATGCCACTTCAACATGCAGCTCAATCCACACTGTCAAATGGACGGTGCTATGCGCATGCTCAGCACAGCTGGCGGTGACGCTGCTGCAGGGCCAAGCACTACACTGCACAGGTGCAAACAGAGCAGTGGCGCAGGCAGAGCAATGGGCCAGATGCTCATGAGCTCTGCACACGTACACAAGTGGCCGCATGCAGGAGCGACAGCACCTCATCTGCCTAAGCCATGCTGTTCAAGAACCAAGATACTGCTGAGCACCCCTGTGCCCTGGCAAGTGAACACATGAACGTGTGTACCTCTGCATGGTGTGTCACAGCAGGTGGGGGCGGTGGTGGCACATTAGAGTCGTTGGGCTGTTGGTTTACTGCAAAATACTCCGAGGTGCTTCGGAAGTACCTTGAGCATAAGCTTGACGGCCAGCACGTCGCTGGGGCGCTTGCACATGCTGATCACGTACGCGCCGAGCGAGTCCTGAAAAGTGCTCAGCAGCACCAGAGGGCAGCAGCAGGTACAGGCACACGCAGCGGAGCGCCATCAGTTTAGCAGGCATAGGAGCAGACAGGTACCTGCTGTAAGCGCCATCATGATGCCGGTCACCGCCTGTCGTTCACCCCTGCACCCGCAATAGGAGTATGCGACAGGTGGCGGGGTGCTTGCAGGAACTTTGCAGACTTTGCAAGGCTGCAGTATTGTGGTGCATGCCATGGGCTGGCGCTGGTGATGCAGCGCTGCCCTGAGCTGACCACAACCAAGCCCTCTTCCTCAAACCAGCAGTGCATACACACCATATTGCACACGCGCGCGGCGCGCAGGCGGCGCATACCTCGCCCAGCTTGGCGATGGCGTCAAATGTCCGCAGGGTGTCCTGCACGGTGGTGTCAAAGGTTGGCAGCAGCGCGGCGGCACTGCCAAAGCTGGAGGCGGACTCCTCTCCCGTGCTAATGATGGTTGCCAGGTGGGGGAGGAGGGGGCGCTTGCTGTTGAGCTCGGCCAGCAGCCACGTCTGGCGCGTCTCCTCGTCCCACTGGAGCGGCAGGTGGCCGTTGCAGAACAGTTACAGGCAGTTACAGAACAGTTACAGCCAGCAGCAAAAACGGTGAGAGACACGGCAAATAAGCACTTGCGAACGACAAGCTTCAAGCAGCAAAAGCAGTGAGATACACGCCCACATACAGCGGTTGTAACCGCAAGCAGCCAGGCCCATGTTTTACGTGTGTTTATGTGTGTTGCAGCACCAGCTGCATCAGACACACAGCCATGTACTAGTTGGCACCAAATGGACTGAGAGGAAGGTAGGACCACTATGCAGCACATGCTTTTGGTTTGCGTGCACGAGCTTGCTGCTGAACCCTCAGGGTGAAGTAGTTGACTGCTGTAACTGGTGCCGTTACATTGCTGTACCTGTAGGTAGGAGCCGACGCCCAGCCAGCGTGTGATGGCGTCCAGGGCCTCGGAGTGCCTGCCAAAATGCAAGCGGGGAACAAGCACCAGCAGCTTTTATGTTGTGTTGCTGTGTGCCTGCGTACTGCTTTTGCCTTGCCTGCGCTGGTACAGCAGCAGCACCCACAGAGACATACAGTACCGTTGTTTGTGAGAACAGAACAATGCATTCGTTTGCAAGTGTGTGGGTGCAAGTGTGGGTGTGTGTGCCTGGTCAACAAGAGAAACGTGGCCGCGTGCATGGCCAAAGACACAGGCACATGCGTCCCCCGCCAGCTTTGTTCATTGCCACCTTTGCCGCAGGACAAAATGCTCACGCTCCTCTGGCGGAGGCACCAACCTGACCGACTCCTGTCGAATGTCGAGGGGCGCCAGCACCAGGCCAAAGGCAGACACACGGCGGATGACATCCATCAGGAGGCCACTGGCAGTGGCTGACTGGCCCGTCGCCTCCAGGCTGCGGTGCAGCAGCTTCAGCGTGTCCAGCACCTGCGCAGGACCAGCAGCGGTGGAGGTGATGCTTGTGGGACGTTTGGGGCCGTTGGCCGGTTGGTGCAAGCCCTTCAATCTTCAATGCGGACTTGAACTTTGAAGACATGGCCCCCTCAACACCAACTGGAGCTGTGGCTAGCTGAGGGCCCACTGACAGCGCAGCTGAGGCGCTCACGCACCCGCACAAGGAGCAGCTTGCCCACAACTGTCCAAATTTGTGAAACATCATTTGGTTTGAAGTGCCTTGTCATCATACGCCCCTGCCCCTCACCCGCTGTGTGCTGTTGACCTCAAGCTCCTGGAGCGAGTAGTCAATGTCATAGAGTGTATTTCAAGTCTTAAAGTAACGTGTTATCACAGGCTCCCAGGGCCGCTCCTGCCCTCACCTCCTGCTTGCTGTTGACCACCAGGCCCTGGACCGAGTACTCAATGTCATACTGTGTACTTCAAGTCTTGAAGTAACTTGTTATCACACTCCTGGTTGCTGTTGACCTCCAGCTCTTGGACCGAGTGGTCACTGTGATACAGTGTACTTCAACTCTTGAAGTAACTTGTTGTATCACGGGCCCCTCCCCTCCTGTTTGCTGTTGACCTCCAGGTCCTGACCGAGTACTCAACGTCAAACAGTGTACTTCAAGTCCGTACAGTGTACTTCAACTCTTGAGTAAATTGTATGACAGGCCTCTACCCCTCACCTCCTGTTTGCTGTTGACCTCCAGGTCTTGGACGGAGTAGTCAATGTCGCCTCTTAGCATGGCACTGATCTGCTCCATGGTGGTCTCCAGGCGCGCCCCCAGCTTCTTCACAATCTAAACAGCAGGGCGGCCAGCGGCGCACATGCAGCCCACCGGTTGTGTCAGGTTGTGTCACACAAGGCCGCAAGTGCGCTAGTGTAGCACGTGCAGGAGGCTCCAGTAAATATTTGGTGCACCCAATACTTCAGGAACTAGTAGGAGCAGAACAATAAACGAAATGAGAAACAATATAAGCTGACCAGCTGTTGGAACTCCAACAACTCATCACGGGAGTTTGAGGCATTTTACTTTTACCCTCAGGATGAGCTGGCAGGCCACTGGATGCTGCAATGACAAGCATGCCAGCATGGCTGAACGATAGACAATAACATTTCCATACCATTCGCGCGTCCCTGAGGCATGCTGCCACTTGAGCATGAGTGGTGCTGAAAACTAATGCCCAGCTGCGCTGAGCCTAGCCTGCGCACAGCTACCTCTGCTGGGCAGCAAGTTCAAGTACAACCAGTTTCAAGTGCCACTAAATTGCAGCTGTGCGTGCATCGTATATGGACAGCAGCAGATCAGGCGGCCCGTAAATGGTTTGTGAAGGCATTTCAGCGGACTACGGCGCCATACATGACAACATGAAGGGTGCAATGAGCCACTTCATGCGGTTGTGCGCAGGCTGTGCAAGCGGACTGCTGTCCCAGTTCCACTCCAATGTTACAATGCCGCAGCGCGGTACTGCTCCCAACACACACGCTCATGTACGTGTGCACAAACACAAGGACAACTGATAAGCCTGAATCGCATTCACTTGCTCATTCGCATGCTCGTTCCCCCATAAGTATAGACAAGTTCCAATGTGCACTAGTGACTCACACCGCAAAAGGACATGCTCCCCACCTCGCAGTACGGCTCCCACGGTGCACACTCTAGCATGTTCACCCATCACCCAACCAAGGTTTTCGACCGTGTACAACTGAGCCACTATTACACCATGCAAGAGGGGAGGCCGGCCTCGCGGTAACGCTCCCGCGCGCTGCCTGACCTGAAAAACAGCATCATTTTTCTATTTGAAGTGTCAGTGGAACCCAAACCAAGATTTTTCATTCAAACGCGCACAACATGAGTCACACATCACACACTGTTCGTGAGGACAGGCTGACCTCGCGGTAGGGTTCCCGCTCTGCGTTGCCATCCCCTCCCACCGCCGCCCTGAGCTCGTCCGTGCACATGGTAGTGCTCAGGTCCATGCGCAGCTTGTCAACGTCGGACAGTAGCAGGCTGGCCGCCTGCCAGCGCGCCCTGTTGGTACACACACGCACGCAAACACGTAGTGATGGGTCACAGCGTATAAAATTTTCGTCATACACCGTACACGTACAAAGGAACGGCGTATAACGCAAGTAGAACAACGTATTCGTTCGGCATACACGCCGTTTATCGCGTTTTGGGGCATAGATATACGCCGCTTTGTATACAGAATAGACCGGTAAATAGCTCCTGAAGTACGCTATAAGCCGTGACCCGTCACTACACACGCATCGCTGGCACACGCACGGTGGCAGCCTGAGCATGAGGCCCAGGGTTGCGGCCCCAGGGGGTCTTAGCTGCAGCCAGTGCTAACACGTTCGCTGAGCGCAAGTAAATGCATGCCATGGTGTTGCTGGGGGCATGCTGCTGTGGTGGGGTGTGGCGGACATGTGTGGCATAAAAGACCAGAGGCCCCACAGTGGTGCGGCACATATGCCACGGCACCATGGGCCTGGCGAGGTTGCCTGTGCGAGCACACTGCTGGACTGCCAGGGCATGCGCCCCTCCCAGCGCATGCACGCACACCCAACCACATCTTTCAAAACACAACCACAAAAAGGTGGTGGCTGGTGGCTCTGTGTCTTGCCTGAAGCTCACTTCCAGGGTGACCTCGGGGGTGACATTGGGGTTGCCGTCTCGGTCGCCGCCGCCTGCAGTCATTGGAAGAAATGATATTGCATAGAACAGCTTTGGGTCAGTCAAGGCCGAGCCATGGCAGTCAGTGATGTCTTGTTGACCGGTTCCAACAACCAGACAGGAGATCCTGCAAGGAGCATGGGAGGCACTCCCAAGCCCTGCACACCATCCAATATGTCCGGCACTTACCAACACAACCACTAGAGAGTAGGTACATCTGAGTTCCTTAGTACTTCAAGTATTTCAACGTACATAACTCTAAGTAGATCCACTTGAAGTGCTTTGCTTGCCATGCTGGTGCGAGCATGCGGGTGCGCAGGCGAACCTTGCCGTTGGCAATGAGTGCGACTTGCTGACAAGACTACCACATAATATCATAATGAAAGTGTACTTACATACATGTACACCGGTAGAATTAACGAAATAACACTGCACATAGCACCAACGGATAACGCATTATCCCTAAGGCCGCATAGACACACCAGCACTTACACCATGAGCCAAATATGACGGGAGCGGCGTCCACAGGCAGGGGCTTGCCCATGCTGCTCAGCAGCACAGAGTCCACCTTGCGCAGCCAGGACGGGACCGCCTCCCACAGCACCTGCTCCGCAAAGGCAGACAATGGCACAGTAAAATTTAGTAGTGTGTGCTCGTACGGCCAATGTGGTATAATACTTCACTGCAACGCGTAGTAAGTGCATGTTACACAGTAGTACATCAAGCAGTGCCAGCAGCTGCTTTGCTTGCTGGTGCACATGGCTGGCTGCATATGCTTCGAAATATGGCACATGTGAGTATCGGTGCACTGAACACACGCCGTCCAGTAGCAGCAGTGGTATTCCATTCATGTATGCGTGTCACCCAGTCACTCTGCACCACAGGTGGGTAGTGTGTGTAGTCATGTATGTGTACTCATGTATGTATGAAAATATATGTGCACACGTACACATGCATTCATGCATGCTGATGGCAACTGCGGCGTGTGGCCATTGCTGCAGACTTGCTGCGAGCCCGTTGTACTTTGCAGAAGGTACAGTAGCACATACTTTTTTGGTACCATGCACTTTGAAGTACCCCAGAGGTACTTTTGAGGCGGCAGCTTAGTATTTCCTGGCCTGATGTTGCGAGGTTTTCTTTTGTTTACGCACATGGGTACCACATACCATGCACTAGCATGTACTACTAGTAGTATATACCATATGGTACCAGGGAGGGTAATGTCAGTGCCCCGACAAAGTGCACTAGCACCGGTACCCACACGGATAAATATACTTACTACGAAGTAGGAATAAACTTTACTTACAACATGTGTGAACACGTACTTAGTGGCAGGCTTCTGATCCCTGCACTAACTCAACTGAGTGCTGTACGGTAATAGTGACCTTGGTAGTATTTCAAAAGCACTTCAGAACTAACTTGAAGTGTATGATAATGTACAGTGCACGTACTTAGTGTACAATACGTACCTCAAACTTCATGTGTTTCCTACTTTGTTTTTCTCTAGTTTATATACAGTACATGTATGTATTTTAAAAGTACTTCGAAAATATACATATAAATGTACCACATGAAAGTGTGCACATGTGCACATGCGCACCTGCTCAATGATGGCGGTGGTGGCCCGTGCCTCGTCCTGCGGCGTGGGCTTTGTGCGCCGCACCTCGTCACTGTTCCATATGGACTCCACAGCGCGCTGCACGTCCCACTCAAGAGCCTGCTGCTCAAAGGGAGTGCTGGTCATCCGCCCCGTGTGAAGGCGCTCCAGTGCCGACGTCACAATCTTGTGCTTGTGCAGCAGCGTACGGCGGTTCACCTGAGGTGTGGAGGGGGTGTAGCGGCGACGCGGCGGTGCCATGGTGAGAGGCAGTCACAGCGGCTGGCAGGGGCTAATGCCATCGTGAGGTTCAAGTGGTGCCAGCTGCATTGGCAACTTCAACAGGGGGCTGCTCAGCACTAGCGTGGTCAAGGTGGAACAGCAACGCCTGCTGAGCAAGGCAGCACTTGCCTCAGTGGGGTGGGCCGTGAAGATCTGTGGGGCGTGGCAGCGGCAGCAGCGGAAGAAGAGCAAGCGGTAGCGGCAACAAACAGCACCAGTGAGACATGAGGCTCGCCAGACAGCTTTGTGTTCAGCAGCAGCAGCACAGCAGCAGCAGGTGGGTTGCAGCATGTACAGAGCATGCAGGGTTGCTGGTGTAAGTCAGAGATCATGTGCATCATGCACCAGGCCCCAGCTACAAGACAGCAAGGGCTTTGCTGTGTAAAATGCACGCGATGCACGTGAAAAGCCTGCATGCACCTGTGTGCAGCACACTGCTGCTGCATTGTTGACCAAATGCTGAGCACTGCTGCCGTACCATTTTTTCCCAGCCCACCGGACCTGGTCACCTCGGCATGTGCTATGAACCACGAACGCAGCCATCACACCATCCCCTCCGACACCGTGTCAACAAGCCAGCCACGAGTTGTAGTCAATGCGTACCAACGCAACAGGTCGCAGCCGCGCGGCGGTGCTGGCTGTAAGTCGACAGTGGTGCAAGACCCTCCCGGCACCGCTGAACCACAAATTTTGTCGCACACAGCACCAGCAGCAGCGCAGGCGACGCCAGCAGCACCACGCTAGCAGCAGGCTCTACCGTCACTTACCAGGTCCACTTTCTGTGAGGTGAGGGCGTTATAGAGGGCGTCAGGGGCCACACCGTCGTCCAACAGCCTGCTGATGCTGCCCAGAGTCGTGTCCTGCCTGTTCGGGAGTGCGTACGTCGCGTCATCCAACACCATCTGGCGCAGCCGACGCAGCCTGTGGGTGTTCTCGGCGCAGTTGGCGAGGGCCAGGAAGTGGGCGAAGGCCTTGGCAGCCAGCTTGATCTCCGCCGCAGGCATGGCGTCAACCTTTTCAACCAGCTCCTGCAGCGCCTTGTGCTTCTCGGTTGCGCGCCAGTCACGAGCCAGCAGCCTCATCTGCTCCACATTTTCGAACAGCGGGCCCGGGGCGTGTGCCTGGATGGTCTTGCCCAGCAGCCGCCCCAGCATCTTCACATCCTCATGGACGGGGGCGTTGAGCTTGGCGCTGGAGGCGCCGCCGGCAGCCGTGGACAGAGCTCGCACCCCTGTCGAGCGCTGCACACCCCTCCTTGTGGCAAGGCGGAGCATGGTGGGAGCTTTCAGCGCTAGCAAGGCCTGACGCTGCCAGCCAGACTGTGGAGCCTAGCGCTAGGCACCTGGTGTCTGGCAGATAAGGTGGGTGGCTCGGCTTCGCTGCCCCTTTCCGCACCACCGTGTTGGCTGAGAATTTGGAGATGCTCATGATCACAACCCTCGCCGCTTTGTTGCTCCGGAGAACGTTCACGTCATGTGATCGGGTCGGCACGAACGTGAAACGGTCCTGTTGGCAGGAGAGCTGGCTGTGCTATGTGATGGCAGCACGAGCAGCGGATGAAGGGAGCACCTTACAGCTGCACACCAGCACTAACACTAGGGCCCCGTACTAACCCCAAGGGAGGGAGGGCCCTAGGGCACCGCTGCTCAGCTCACCATTTCATTTTTTTTTTTAAAGCGCTGGGGTGATACTGGCAGTTGCTAAGCAGTACCAGGGTTGCAGCTATGCTGGGGTTGATGCAAAAGCAGCACCTGCACCGGGGTGGGGGTCGGCATTACAGTTGACTGCACCAGGATGAGCGTCGTTCCACCAATTCGCTTGCCACGTCTAGGGTGCAGGCGTTGCTATGGCATACTAATGTGTGCTTTGACAGCTGCAGGCAGCGCCCTGACTGCCGGCGGCAGGAACATGAAAGCGAAGGCGGCAGGAGGCAGGAACATGAAAGCGAAGGCGGCAGGAGGCACAATAACTGGGCAGCAGGGTGCACACTGTGCGTGTGCCTGTGCTGTGTGTGAGGTAGGGACTCCAGACGGCGGTATATCCTATGGCGGGCCAGCCTGCCCACTCGGACGCCCCGCGTGTGCAGGTGCAGACTGTGCTGGTGCGGTGAACGGTACCATGGCCACGGTGTGCATGTACAGAAGAGCTGTGGGCAGGCAGTAGGGGGGCAATGTGCGTGCGGAGTAGCTAAGCTGGGACACGCAAGCGCTGCTCGCCATGGCATGACACATGACCTGCGCACCTGTAGGTGAAGTGCTGCCGAAACTGAGCTGTGCGAGCAGCAGAGGGCAGCGGATGCGTCACCAGCAGCAATGTTTCATCATTGCTGTTGCTATTCATACATGCACACACACACCTCTTGCGAGCGGCGCTTCAACGCGCCCCGCGCCTCTGAAGCTGCACTTCGGCCCAGCGCTCCAGCGGCTGATTGCCACATCCCCGCGCCCCCCCCAGAATGCGACTCATCCTAGGCTGGGACCACGTGCCAATGCCGTTCTGCCTCGCCCAAGTAAACAACTGCACGGGCGCACCTGCAGTGACCGCCATCCAAAAAATGAGCTGATCGGCTGCGGCCACATCCTGCTTGGTGCTCAGCAGAACTTTGGCAGCCTCCCAGTGACGCTCAGTACTGCCTGCTATTGCATGCCGCATGGCATTCTCATGTACCATATGGCATATGCGTGAGCGCTCCCAGCCCCGCATCGGGGAGCACAGGTAGCATACAATGTCTGCCGCGCCGCCTACGCAGGCTGCCTCAGTCAAGGAAACCGGCGTAAACCCGGTGATACGCGGCAGGTACCACTGCACAACCCCAATCAGTGCCGTGTCCTTTCCCTGAAGAAAGTTGTAGACAAAAAAATCCATGGTGCAGGTCGGCTTCGGCTGATCAAAGGCAGCCCTGTCGCTGCCCTCAAAGAACCAGAGCACTGTGCGCACATGTCCCTCCACCGCAGCCACCACGCACAGGCAAGCGGCAAGCCAGCGATGCCACACCGCAGAGGTGCCATCCCACCCTGCCTCGCGCGCCAGAGTGAGGGCCTTGAAGCAGCGGCCTCGTCTCCGCTGCGCGCCGCAGCAAGCGCTGCCTCCGTGAGCGCAACCCCGCCTGCAGGGGTGTGCAGCACGTGCCGCATTGCCGCCGCCACCGTGGCCAGCATTGCAGGCCGCAGCGCAGCCGCCGCACCCACCAGCACATCCGCACACTCGCACCTCAGCTCCGCGCCTGTGGCATGGGCGAACACGGCGGGGGTGCCATGGGCACCGACGGTGCGGCCAAGCGCCTTGAGCGAACTCTGCCGCTGCTCGCTGCTGGACTCCAGCTGCTCCTGGAGATCGGGCGCCGCAAACTGGAGGGTGGAGACGGTGCTTGCGGCGGCAGCGTAGTGGGTGCGCTGCGCCGTGTGACCGCCGCAGGGAGTGGTGTGTGCGGCGTGGTAGGCACCACGGAAGCGCCTGCTCACGCCCGCCACGTACAGCCAGCGCCCTGGGCCCACCCAGTGCAAGACGCGCTCCAGCACCGGTGTGCCATTGCCAGAACTTGCTGCCGTGCTGGAATGGCTGCTGGTGGCGGCGGTGGCGGCGGCCTTGGTGCAGCGGCATCCATGTTAACAGCCTGCAGTGGGCGGTTGTGGCAACACAGGGCAAGAAAGCGAACAAAAGTGTGTTGAGTGCCAGGAGAACACACACCCGCTGAACGTACCTTCACGTAGCACGGTGGTGTGAGTGCCACACATGCTCTGGTTCCTTGCATCATGTACTTCAGAAGTATTTGCTAACCAGGGGGGAGTTGGGGGGGCTGGCCTCGTCGCCAGCTTGAACCGTGCGCGGTACGAAGAGGCAAGGGTACACGGGCGATGCAGGATGCCGTAGGGGTACAGCGACGCTGCAACAACGTACCAGCAGCAGGAGCAGCCTTGGCTGGTTTCGCAAGAGCTGGTGAACGACTTCAGTACTAGTAGTAGATCTGGGGCTACACCAGCTTTGAAGGTCAAACTTGGAACCACGACGCCACACAACACGGAATTGGAAGGTGGAAGATGTTGCTCCTCCGATGCTGCTGCTTCAAACCGTAGAGCAGCTGCTGCTGCTGCCAGCGCGCGCGCGCGGCCGCTGTACTGACTGTCGCGGTGTGACGTCGACCTGATTCAGAGATTGTCAGTACTGCCGAAAAACCGGTACCAAAACCAGTAGTACCGAAAAAATTACTGGTACCGACAGGTTGTTTGTTGGGCAGTCTGCTGCTGCTAGGCCACAGTCCTCAGTGCGGAGTGGTTTCTCTGCTAGAGGTCGAGGTGTTGTTCTTTTTTTGCTTCACCTGTACTGACTTACTTCACCTGTCCCTCACCCCTGGTGCGCTGCATTTGGCACATGTTGTGTACACGTCCCACATGTCCCCTCTCCCCCCCCCCTTCGCCGCTGCAAGTTCTGTGTGCGTGACGCATGCTGCCGGCAGCAGAAAAAGTGGCAAAAGCGTGGTGCATGACAGTGATGCGTGTACCTACCGCTGCACCGCAGTTAACAATTGAAATCGCTGCCAGTGTAGCCGCAACGCCCAGAGTCGACATGCAACTTGCGATCTGCCCTGCGGCACAGCCATCTGTGTGTGGGCCATGCATTATATTGTGAGCAATCCTGGCCCCTGCGTGTGCCCCCAGTCCAAGCAAGCAAAACATCTTGCCACTTTAAGCCAGGGTGCCATAGAACCGACCCATTAACCTCCCTACATCACAACAGCAGCAGCGCAGCAGCAGCAGAACCAGCAGCAGCACTGCACACAGCTGTGCGTGCAGAGCCCTGTCACAGATGGCACAGATGGCACTCTGTTTTCGCTGAGCAGGCATGCGAGACTGTATGATGTGTGTATTTTGGCTGCATGTCGGGTGGCTTAAGTAAGATAGGCATTGCAGGGGCTACTTGCGCTGTGCGCCGCGCCCCCACAGGGACGTTGCAGCGCCAAACAGGTTGCCTCCGCCGCCCTGCAAGACGCTCTGCATGCCGCTCTGCACGTTGCCCACCTGCCCCATTATGCCTGCTCAGCAGCAGTGGCAGGGCAGCAGGCACAGGGGCGCAGCAGGCACACAGATGCAGCAGTCACACGACAGTCTGCCATGCGCATGGCGTGATGGCGGCACACACGTATGCTGCTGTGTTGACACTGTGCTCCCGAGCAAGCGCACACACAATGCTCCCTACACACACACCACACAGCGAGAGTGGGCCGCAACAACCGCATGCCGCCCCCCACCCTCGGCATTGCTGCCCAAAGTAGCACTTCACAACATGGCAGCCGCCAGCCAGCGGCCACCCCACTGCTGAGCACACCCACCCACCTGCCAGCGCCTGCCTCCCCGCTGCCTGAAGCCCAGACTCCGCACCCGCCGCGCCAATCCCCCCCAGGGTCTTGCTGCCGAAGGGCGTGCCAGGGCTTGCCGCGTAGGAAGCCGCTGGCGACGGCGAAGCGGGTTCGGAGGGCGCTGAGGCGGCGGCTGCGAGGGGCAGCAGCTCGAAGCGCGGGGGCTTTGGCGCCAGTTCGAGTAGGTTGGCGGACACAGCAAGGGAGGCATCTGCGGCTGATGGCGCGCTTCCCCTGTGCAGCGGTGGTGATGGGGGGCAAGGGTGAGCAAAAATGAGTGGGGGTACACGGTTGGGGGGTGGTGGTGTGTGGGTTGGTTTGGGGGTTGCGCATTGCAGCGTGTGCAACGGTGGGTGCACGGGCGGATTGGTGTTGAGCATGCACAGGTGGGACTGCGCGGTTGGGGGGGAAATGTGTGTCTTGTGGTGCAGCCATTGCAGATGCTGAACATGCTACGAGGTTTGAAGTAACGTGTCAAATTGCAGCTGAAGTATGGTGTCACACCAGAGTATGGAGTCACACCGCACTTGAAATACTTCAGAAATATGTGGTGTCTAACCACAGTTGAAGGAAGTATGTTGTGAACCGTCAAATATGGTGTCACAGTACAGTTGAAGTACGGTGTCCCATGGGGGTTCCAATCTCTGCTGCCTGCAGCCACAACGCGTGTGCACCAAATCGGCAATGCCACTGTGTAAAAACAGTCAAGGACAGACACTTCTGCCCAAAAGCAACTGTGCCTTCTGGTTCGGACCACCACCTACCTGCGAAGCAGTGGCCCATGTGAGGCGCCAGCAGCCCTGAGCCCTGGCACAGACAGGAGCATGCCCAAACGCTGCATGTGCACCCCCCAAAAAAACGAACAGGCATGGCAAGCTGGCGTGAGTGCGTGCTGTAAACTTGTTAATCGTCAAATGAGGGCACAAGCACATTATGATGGCAATATGCTTCACAGGGGGCTGACATACACACACAGCAGTACCACACAACATCGCCGTGAAGCATGCGCTGCTACCGCACCGCAGCTCCGGAGCAGGCAAAATCACACGGCTCACACACCAAATGCATCAGGTGCACTGCCAACCTGCCAACCGCGAATGCCTTGCATGCAGCCATACCACGGCGCTTTGCAGCAAACGCGTGGCGCTACGTAGTACACACATTGCCGACAGCACAGCAGATGTTTAGCAGCTTGCTCCCCCACCCCCCTCCCTGCGCCCAGCCGGATCCACCAAAATGACCAGTACTCGTGCCTTTGTCCATGTCACCGGCTTGGTGCAGGCGGTATGCAGCAACTGGGCGCAACACACATACAGGGTACCAAGCATAACTCACCTCAGCACACCCTCTTGCAGTCTCCTCCAAGAATGGCGTGTATGTCTGCCGGTCAATGGGGTCCATCGCATCTCCAAACACCTCCGTAAGGGGCTCCACCCCCCTTTC
The DNA here is from genome assembly GCA_032358315.1 of Ophiocytium majus. NCBI lineage: Eukaryota > Xanthophyceae > Mischococcales > Ophiocytiaceae > Ophiocytium > Ophiocytium majus. The sequence continues at coordinate 10,507 of JAULBY010065097.1, read as the reverse complement.
CCCCCTTTCCCCCCCTGCCGTCCCCCACCCAGGCAGCAGCTCCAGCACCATGGCATCCATGAGCAGCTGCAGCAGCGCCGCCTCCGGCACACTCTCCAGCCCTCCATCCAACCCCTCAACCCCCCGGTACACCGCCACCACGTGCGCACGCGCCGCCGACATGGCCGCCGCCGCCGCTGCCGCCACAAACGCCACCTCCGGCGCCGCCTGCTGCTGCTGAGCGCCCTGCTGCTGCTGCTGCTGGAGGCCGCCGCTGCTGCTGGCGCTGAGCTGCTGCTGCGCGGTCTGCTGCGGGGCGGGGAGAGCCAGGTCGGCCGCGCACGCCGCCGCCGCCGCCTCCGCCGCCACGGCCAAGAGGTAGTGCTGGAGTGGCAGGGAGGCGCCCGCCGGCAGCAGCACTCGCTCCTCCACGGGGCCATCCGCGCCGTCGCCAGTGTCAAGCGTGAGCCTGTGCTCGAGCCAGGTGGCGCCCTGGCGTTGCGCCAAGTGGCGGGCCGCGGCGGGGGCGCCCAGCACCTGGTGGACGCCCTGTGAGGGGTACAGCATGCGTGAGGGGGGCAAGCGGTGCGTGGTGGTTGTGCGACATGTGTTTTATGTGGGACGGCTGGGGGGGTGTTGGGCATGTGATGGCAGGGTGTGCATATCGTGACAGTGGATGGTGGGTGTGCAGTCAGCGCAAGTGAGGTGAGGCGCAGTGGCATAATGTGATATTCAAAAGCGAGTTGATAGTGCGAGCGCACACGCACTGAGTCCGCCAGGTAACAAGGGTGGGCACAGCGCGAGGCTGGCACCAAGATCACGGGCACTCAAAGCACGTGCAAGTGGCAAACATGGCAAACATTGCACTGCGCTGCAGCAGCAGCCCTCACCTGCTGCAGCTGCTGGTGTGGAGTGGAGGTGGTACATGCTGCCCATGCAGCCGTGCATGCCTCCAGGAGAGTGGTCAACCCCGCTGTCAGGTGCACCATTGGCTCCTGCAAACGCACGCACACGCGCACACACACAATGCGCAGCCAGTGAGTACCGCCCTCTCGTGTCCATGCAAAGTCCCCAGGCCTCAGTGGCCCCTCGGCACTAATGGAGGAGCAGGTATGGGCACTTCAATGCGCAGCAACGCCAAACCTACAATGATGGATGGATGCATCAACCTTGCCTGTTGCCATGGCCCCATGTTGGACATGTATAATCAGTGTTGTTGGCACTGACATGCGCGAATGAACAGACAGCAGGGCATGTAAATGTGTTGGTCGCTGCTACACACCACGTCACACTTATACAGCGTGGCAATACTGGCAATAATGGTAACACAATCGATGCCGGCAAACTAAAGTGGAGTTGTTTTCCCCCACGCCCAAGTGCCCTCCCCAAGTGCCCAAGTATGACCATAAGGGACTCTTGTTCTCAGCAGTATGTGTGCACACCTGCTCCTCCAACAAATTGGTGGACAACAGGGCAAATTCCGAAAAGGTCAGCGACGCGTGCTCTTCACCCAGGCTCGCCGCCTCATCCGCATGTCCAAAGGCAACGGCCTGCCAGCACCAGCACAAAGTGGCATTGGACAGCGCGCAGGGAGCAGACATGTGGTGCGTGTCATGCACAGTCGCTCTCAGCCTAGCACGTGGCAGCAGCAACATGATTGATGTGGTGTTGCGGCCGCATAAGTTGTGTTGTGGATCTGAAAAGCTGCAGCTGGCGGAGCTGCAAACTGCTGAAGCAGGGCAAACGCATCAGGCTCCTCTGCCATACTTCAACTTCACTGTCTGCCACCGCTAAGGTGGCCACATGCCGTGCTCAGCACTGCACCACATCCAGCAAAACCCACTGCTGGCAGGGTGGTTCATCGCAGTTGCCCGTCAACCAGCTTGGGTTGGCCAGTCAAGGGTGTGGGGGGTGGGGGGTGCTGCGGTTAAGTGGCGGCAGTGATGGCCGGTGATGGAGAGCTGGCACAGACTAAAAGCAGCACTTGAAGGGCTCAAGTAAATGCATGAACAAAAGGTCCGCACATGTGTGGCCACCATGCACATGCACTTGATGCGCAGGTGCCACAACAGGATCGCACCTGCAGCGCCTCAGCAATTTCCTCTCCCTCCAGCAGCCCATCACCATTGGTGTCTGCTATCTCAAATGCCGCCTCCAGCTGGTCAAGCCCCACCAGCCTGTGCACAGCACAAACACGCAGGTGGCATGTGAGCTGCAGTACGCCAACCACTGTGCACAGCAAAGTTGGGAGGCATGGTGTGATTGATGACAGGACAGGCGGGTAAGGCACACAAGGGTTCTTGTGCGGGAATCGTGGCGCTATCGATATACACAAAATGTGCAGGGTGGGGCTGGAGCTTACTCCTAGCACGCCAGCAACGCGATGAGCCGTGGCCCACACGGCATGGCAGCTGCCCAGCTAGGTCGGTGTACCCAGTGCCATCATGCGCTGTGTGTTACCGCCATCACACACTGCTGTGTCTCATTCCATTCTCTGTGGCTGGCGCAGCACTGCAGGCGCATACCCCAGTGCGCCACACACACATGTGGTGCACATGAAAACATGAATTCATGGGCAAAGTCATGGACAGCAGCCGGCGGCGCAGCAAAATACGGCACCCAGAAACACCACTCGTACTGGATACGTCCAGGAGTACAAAGTCATAGTCTACGTACGTCAAGAAGTACTGCAAGACGAACCTCCAGAAGTATACAGTCTTAGCATGTACCTTCAAGAAGTACCAATTTGTTCAATACAGTCCTACTAGTAGTACTTCAAGTACTTCAGTATACCACTAAAACTCACCCTACCGCCCTGCCCACTGCGTCCTTTGGCGGCGGCGTGACCGCCTGCCTCAGCGCGCCTCCCCTAGGCCCCCCCAGCAGCCATGCCAACCTGCCCACCAGCAGCACGGCATCGATGGCAGCGCAACTGGCGCCCTTGCCACTGTCCATCCTGGCCTGCAGCTGTTTGAGCTGCTCTCGGAGGTGGACCAGAAGGGCTGTAGGGAGGGAAAAGAGTGCACAGGCGGGGGGAAGAGAGGCCATGCGCATGTTGGCGCATGTAGAGGTGGTGCTCGTGCACGTAGCAAGTGGTGGTGGCTTGTGAGATTTGAAACTCCTGCATGCACCGCGTACATATGCCTGGACTCATTGGCCAGGCATACCATAGCATGTATTGCGCAGGTGCACAGGCGGAGGGCACTCAACACAAGAAGCGGCAACGGCACTGCCAATGATGCCAGCACACCACAAGAGACGTGCAGCCCCAGGTGCCGCAGCACTGCATGCAAATCGGCCATGGCAGGCACCTGCAGAGTTTCGTGTCACAGCACTGCAGCGAACCAGCTCAGCGGGGCTTAAGCACGGCCAAGAGTCACTAACACTGCACACGTTAACCAAGTACAGTACCTGTGGCGAGTCCAGTGCTGTGTAGGTAGAACGAGCAGCGCAGCGCGGCACCCGATGCCTCGTCCCCCTGCGTGTGCAGTCAAAACACACAACAACATGGTGGGCACACAGTCATTGGTGTCTTGCACGTCATGGACACTGCTGCCTATACAAATTCTTGCGCAATATTTACTTGGAGTATACTGTACACTTACTTGAAGTACTACTGTAGTATATGAGTACACTATGGTATGCACTTGCACCATCAGAGCACATACATACTTCTTAAGTACATCAGAATATGTAGATACATGTGCGTCACCCATTGTGCACCAAGGGCATTGCACATGGCAGCGCGCATTCGGGCAGCAAAAGTCACTCCACGCGCACCACATGGCAGCCTCCAAAGTGTGGCGTGGCTGCAAGTGGCGCCATGCCGTGTGCGCGTGGCATTATGCACTGGCATGCCAGTCCAAACATGCACTGCACCCGACACACCGCAGCATGCGCTTCAGGCCACAACATGTCTCATTGTGTTCACACCCATGGGTAGCCATACGGTAGATCATTAGGCCGGCATGGGCTCTACTGTAGCAAGGCGAGGGTTCAACACAATACTCAAAAGCGCTTGCTGCGCTAAGCCTGTCTATGACGTGCCCCCGCTTAGCACCATGTCCTGCATACTCGCAGTAGACCGTGCCATTTCTCACTTTTTGTTGGCTACCTTCTTAGTAATCAAGGCCAGTCAGGGGGACAGTTGATGACCAGTGTAGACTCACAGATGGTGAGACACCGCAAATCGCCAAGTATGGAGAGTTAAATTCAAAACGGCCTGTTCTGAACTGCCCTACTTGGACGTCAAGAAACTATTCAGCCATGAAATGGGAAAAAACATCACGCATAAACACATATGCCGCTTTTCATACCACAACGTGCATTCTATTGCGTTGTACACTAGCCACATAGTGCATACTTCAAAGTATCCTGCTGGCTGTTCCCAGCGCACTGCCCAGCCCAACCGCACCCTGGCACCACCTTACCTTCTGCACCAGACGCTCCATGTCCCTGGCCAGCCCACGCAGGCGCCCGCCCAGCTCCCTCACCACCGCATCACCGCACACCACCAGCTCGTCCGCCCGCCGCCGGTGCCTGTGCCCCTGGTGCAGTGCACTGCTGCTGTGCCTGCCGCCATGGCCCTCCGCCTCTGAGAGACTTCTGTGCTGGCGGTGCTTGCCCTTGGCGTGGTGGTGTGTGTGTCGCAGGAACGCGGGGAGGGGGGTCTCGTTCAGCGGCTGCGGTTGGAAGTGAGGGTAGGTAAGTCGGGCGCAGCTCACTGTTACTAGGCAGGCTCTGCCCGCATTCATGCATGTTATACATGAACATATAGCAGATCTATCGTATTTACTTATGAAGTGCATGATAGTACGGCATACTTATACTAATAATTATGACGAGCACACAATGGCGCACCGACTTCACAAAGTTCGTCCACAGCAGCGAGCTTTTTCCCGCGACAACAAGTGCACATGCATGGTGTGCCGCCAAGTGCTTGTGAGCACCTTATGGATGTGCAGACTGTTGAACAAGCGACACATAATGTGTTGCGACCACACTGACCGGGTGCTCAAGCACGTCGTTGATGGCAGCGTCGATGCGCGAGAGTGCCACCGCTCTAAGCTTGGCCATGGAGGTCTTCACCATGCCCTGGCCCAGCTCAGCAAAGGTCCTGCAGCAACGGCAGCACCACATAGCAGCACCACACAGGAGCGGGATGTCATACATGTGCCAACCACCAGCAGCTGCACAGCTTGCCCCAGTAGCTAACGCTATGCGGGTAGTGAATGCACTCAAACTAATTTCAAGTATGTGAGCAGTGAAAGCACTCACACGAAATTCAAGCACGCAGGCACAGCAATCCACGCAGCTAAAGGATGCCACTGGGGGTATACAGTAAAGCAGAGTATCGGTGCTACGGGCAGCGGTACAGCACAGGCACCAGTCCTTGCAAAGGATGTTGCTCAAATAGCACTACTGTGTACTGTACTGCAAATACCAAACCATGTACAGTTCAAGTGCGCAACAAGCCTGCGCCGCCTGTGGTGGCTGTGGCCGCCGCTGAGCTTGTGTGACCAAATCAAGTGCTTGAGCTAAAGCTGGTCAAGCAGGGCATCCATTATCAACAGCCAATCAACAGCCAATCAACAGCCATCCCAGCATGGACAGCAGGAAAATGGTGCCTATGGAACTTCTGGAGTCAGCCTCTGGTGCATGTCAACTAGCAGGGGCGTCAGTGTGCAAAGCTATGGCAGATGGCATCAGCCTCCAGCCATTTCTGCGACGAGGCGGTGGCTCCTGGCCCGAGCCACACTGTGCTGGTGCCACAACAGAGTGCTTGCCCCATGGCCAGCAGGCGCACTATTGGTCCCACAAAACACAGGAAACTTCTTTGCAATTCACCTGCACCCACATTGGCTCGCCACCCACCTTTCCCTCCTACACAAAACCATGCGCATGCGCTCAGCCCTGCCACCGCACTCTTCCATGACGCACAACCATGCACCCCTGCCACTCCCACGCCCATTACCATCACCACCATCACCACCATCAGCCGCCACCGCCACTTACCTGCTAAACAGCAGTGCCCACAGGTCCAAGCCTGCTGCAGCGCCATCCCTTCCGCCCGACAACGCCCCGCTGCTGCTGCCCCGCCCCCTCCTGCCCGCCTTCCCCAGCACCCCCGCCTGCACAAGCGCGCTCTCCAGCGCCGCCCTGTCCACAACCGCCGAGCACGCTTCAGACCACGCCGCGCCGCCGCCGCTGCTGAGCATGCCCCCCCCTCCCTCTCCCCCTCCCCCCGCCCGCTGTGGGGGCAGGGGGCGTGTCGCCGACCACAGGGCCTCCCGCGCAGAGGCCAGCTCTGCGGCGCCACGCACCTCCGCCAGGGCCGCCGCGGCGCGCCGATGCACGCGCGGCAGCACGCCCGCCAGCCAGCGTGTGGCGCTGCTGCGTATGCCCTCGGCCTGGACGCCACCGCTGAGCAGCGCCTCCGCTGCTGCTGAGCACGCGTGCTGCTGCTGAGCGGCCGCCTTCGCCACCCTGCTGCGCAGCTCCCCCTGCACGAAGGCCGCGTGCGCGTCCAGGAGCGTCCGCTGCAGCAGCCGCGCCGCACCGCACAGCGCCGCCTGCTGCCGAGGGCAGGCGCCGCCCCCGCCGTCGGCACCACGGGCGCCGCGCAGTGCAGCCGCTATGGCCGCCTCTCGCACCCGCAGCAGGGCTGAAAATGCGCCCTGGTATGCATCTCCGGAGGCGGTGCCGGTGGGGGCGTGTGCGTGGAGCAGCACAAGTGCGGCCAACGCATCGATGGCGGCGCCGCACGGGGCGTCCACAGCGAGCGCCGCCGCAGCAGCACGGGAGATGCGTGAGGGGAACTGGAGCATGCATGCCCACTGCGCCTGCACAAATGCGCCGTCGATGGCGCCGTTGTCGTCGCTGCTGCTGCGCTCGTGCTGCTGCGCCTGCATTACGGTGGCGCAGCGTGAGAATATGGTGGCCGCCTCCAGCAGGTGCCCTCCGTCGAGGCAAGACCACACCGCTGCGGGCGCGTTGAGCATGAGCCGCACCGTTGAATCTTGCCTGAGGGATTCAGTGGCGGTGGCGGCGGCATTGGCGCTCCCACCGCCTCCTCCTGCCTGCTGCTGCTGCTGCCATGCCTTTGATGCTCCCGTTGATGGTTGCTCCTGGGGTGTGTGCTGCAGCAGCTGGTCGCCTGCCGCGAGCAGGTGCTGCGTGTCGCCAGGAAGGGCCTCTAGTAGGCCCAGCACCTCCGAGGCCAGCTCCTGCATGGCCACGACACTGTCAGCGGACTCTATGAGTTCGTGGTAGCGAGAGGAAACCATGCCCCTCAACTCCGCCTGCTTTGCCCCCACATCCTCTGATGCCTGCGCCAGCAGTGCCCTGGCTTCTTCTGCAGTCACGTACTCCAAGGCTCGCTCCACGGGCACAGTTACAGTGGGTGCTTCCTCCCCTGCTCCTGCTCCTGCTGGGTTGCCATCTGGGACATACCGTTGCTGCTGCTGGTGGCTGCCTCGCTTACCAGCGGGGGTGGCAGCAGCCTGAGACACTGTGGGCATCATGACCATGGCTCCGTTGTTTGGCAACGACGATCGCTGCTCTGTACTTGCTGCACGCAGAGGCACAAGTGCGGACTGCCTGAGCTTCACGCGGGCAGCAGTAGAGATCGTAAGGGCAAGCGGCAGGCGCTGCCTTTACTGCTGCCGCTGGCGTATGCCTGACCCATGGCACCCCAGCAGCAAAGTGGTGTGATCATGCCAGCAGGTTGCGAAAAAAGTTACTGAAGGCAAAACACCGACCCAGTTTGATACCCGGATCGGATTGATCGATCGATGTGCTTTCTAGGCAACTACACACACACACACACACACACACGCAGTGCAGGAGGCGATGCTGGTGCCTCTATGCAGAGCCGCCACCAGGGCAGCAGCAGCTGCTGCTGTCAAAAGGACAGGCCGGCATGTCGCTGCTGCGTCAGCAACTTCGCGTTCACTTATGGTCTGGCCTTCGACGCGAAGCAGACACGTTTGCTGTCACGGCGGCAGCAGGCAGCACCAGCAGCAGGTCAGGCACATGAGCTTCAGCTTTCCTGGCCCTCGCAAGCTGGGCGAGATAACGAAGCTTCCCCTGCTGGAGAAGGAGTCTAAGGAGCGCATAGAGGAGATATGGACCGAGTTCCACGGCAGCCGCAAGGATGCGATTGGCACTACACTTGATGCCAAGGACATGGAGGTAAGGTCAAACCAGTTGAGATTTTAACCCTCTAATAAAATCTGTGACTTGTACTTCTATTAGCAGTAGGATTTTAAATTTTTTCTGTCGTAGCTTGCACAATAACACAAGGAGTCCCTACCTCACAATAATGAAAGAAGTAACTTCGCCCCAAAAGCGTGAAGCTTGTACTATTAGTACATCAATCATGGGGGCATGAGGGCATGTGTACATGAAGTTGAAACCGGAGCAAGTGTAGTGGTGCATTTGGAGCTTGGTCTGACCTTTACTCAAGAACCCTTCTCTTTTTCGGTTGCTGCACGACAATCAGCACTCACTAGCATAAGGAGGCTCCATGCCCCTGCCTGCTGCCTTTTGTGTTGGGCGGAAATCGATTGACATCAACATCACAGAGACGGTTTAGGTTGCCCACATCCCGCTACATTGGGGTCAATCCAAAGCACTGACAACACCTGTTTCTGATGTTGACATGTTTCAAATTGTCCTGGTTAGCCCACAAGGGTGGATGTAGGATGGGAGCTACTTCAGGTTTTGACCAGGTGGATAAATCGCCCACCTGCCACCCCACTGGTTTTGCCCTGGCATTTTCCCCCGCTCACAGCTGTATCTGGGCTTTGCATTCTTTCAGTTTTCACGCTGCTAGCTGGCAGCCTGCTGAGCTCCTGTGCAGCTGTAACAGTAAAACAGCAAGCATTTGTCACAATGGCCAGCAGTTGTTACCAGCTGGCTTTGTCATGCAACCCGGTAGCACCGGATGCAGCGCTGGCATTGTTGCACCAATCTTTCTTGGCAAGTCACACACAAGGTGCACCGATTTGTAGTAAAATGCGATCCAGCTTCAGGTGGTGCAGCGGACTCTCAAAGCACACTCGCAGTGATGGCCAAGTTCAGGCCTTTTGGGCAGCACAGACACCAACCATTCATTGTCAACCACGGCAGGCGACATGGCGTTGCGTTTGCGGCAATGGTGTCTGTGTTCCAGATAGTGCAGCAGATACCCACCAGCGTGACCGGGGGAAGAACCACACACGCCAGCATTTGTTTTCACAGACCTGTTTTGTTGGTGCATATCCTGGTCGAGGTTTGCCTTGCACAATAATAGCTTCAGAACAGCTGTCTGCCTTTGCAGCGTCAACATGTGTCACCTGCGCCCAGTGTGCCACACCTCACATGACTGAATATGGGGCTTACAGTTTTGACCCCGCACTTAGCCACGCACCTGCAACACCTAATGAAGCTGCCACCAACACACTGCCTGTGCTTGCACCACCCCCAGCCCCCCACAGCCAACAACCCACCCGCTGCAACCGCACCTCGCCCCCTGCTGCTGCCGCCGCTGCTCCCCCACAGACCCTTCTGGCGCGTGCCAAGGAGTGTCCCATGTTTGTCTTCCCCGTGCACCGCGACGGCGGCTACTTCATGCTCATCTCCCAGTTCCAGGGCTCCCACTTCCTTCTCACCTTCCTCGCAGACTACCAAGCAAACCCCGGCGGCGCGCAGCCCTACATGACCATCAGCCTGTTCTCTGACCTGTTAGCGGCGAAAGGGCTGGGGCTGGTGCGAGCGGATGTGACCGCGCAGCTGTCAAAGGCGGAGGGGGAGCACGTGCTGGCGCTGCTGCGGGAGCAGTACTTGGGAGCGGGCGAGCGCTGGGACGCCGTTTACAACTTCAACCACCGGCCTGAGGACTTCAACTTTGACACGTACATATCCAGTGTGCCGCCGCCGCCATAGCCGCAGTGGCGCGGGATCGTGCATGTGTCGGATCAGCAGCTGGCCTCATATAGTCTGTGCTGTTATGGGTAGCACCGCCGTGGATAGGCCACCAGCCACATGAAGTATATTATACATGTATTGCATGGACGTGGCGCCCCAGTGCACAAGGTGCTTATGCGCGCTGCTGTTTGCACAGCCTGCGGCGCAGGGCTGGCTGCGAGAGCATGTGCGTGGCTGCTGCGCTGGCGATGGTGCTCTTGGCGAGGAGCCCTGCTGCTGCGCATGACACTTCATGCATTTCTGACCAAGCGGTCACTTGCACATCATTGGCATCGCTGGCTTGTGTGCATGCACGCCTGGCACTATCTTTTTCTACTATGCGTGTCCCTGCGTACGAGGCAAGCTTTGAGGCGTTCGCCCCAAGTTATGCAGGCTGTTTTTCTTGTTAAAAGTGCTTATACCAAAATGTTGTTTGTGTGAGGGTTAGGCCCCGGTACAAATCATGCCGGGCTTTTTTCAGGAATTTAGCCTAGGCGCGGGCCAAATCAGGATTTAATTCCTGATTTGACCATAACTTCCTTGAATTCCATTATTTCATAGCATATCGGGCACCAGCGTG
>JAULBY010065086.1:0-10011 GCA_032358315.1 Ophiocytium majus | reverse complement strand
CAGGCTTCGGCCTGGCATTTGGCCCCAGCCACGGCAGTATCTGGGCTTAGCAGCCTTTTAGGTTTCTTTCACAAAACTGGTAAAACGGCTGGCCTGGGCACCAGGTATGCGTGCCGCGCTGCATCACACATGAGCAATGTCCTCCTTCTGCTGGGCTTGCGTGCAGCTTGCCGTAAAGTTGGCGAAGCGCTACATATACTTGAATATGTATTTCAAGTAAGTAGGAAGGCGTGCGCATAGGGTGGGGGGTACTCAAGCTCTTGCAGGTGGAAAGCCCAACCCATGGGCGTTGTCCTGGCACTTTTGCCCGAGCACCACCCAAACCTCATATTTTCCTTTCACTGCTGCGGTCGCTGCATGCCGTTGCTGCCTGCCACTCCCGGACTGCTGCGCTGGGGCTGGGTCCATGACCACTACTTCAACTGCAACTTCAACTGTGGTTGGCCGCAGCAGGGGCACCACGGCCAAGGCCGCGGTGCGCAGCGACATGGACTTTTCGGAACGCCTGTGGGAGGTGGGTGGAAGTTACCATGAATGCATGTGTACTGGACACGTACTACTTGAAGTACATTATACTTGAAGTGCTGCAGAAGTATGGCACACATGTACACGCCTGTAGCCCAAGCGCGAAGCACATGCGTATGCAAACTCTCGGGAGTTACTGTGTACCATGGTACATGCTTCAGAGAGTGTTCGTGCAGAGAAGAGTGTTTGTGCACAAGTATCGCATTTCGATGTATGTACTGCTTAGGACTCCGCTTGGGGCGCGGAAAGCCCTGTGCACGTGGGGTGCGGTTGGTACAGCGTGCCAGCCAAGTAGGATTCTAACAGTAATATACCAATATGAATGTATATATATATGTATGTAGTATATGAGTACCAGTTTACTACATATGGGCCACTGGTTCAGACCAAGTGGATAGATCACCACACAGGCTTCGGCCTGGCTTTCTGCCCCAGCCACGGGAGTACCTGGGCTCAGTCACCTTTTTGGTTTCTTTCATATATACAGGCTTCTGCCTGGCTTTCTGCCCCAGCCACGGGAGTACCTGGGCTCAGTCACCTTTTTGGTTTCTTTCATATACCACACAAGCATCCCAAATTCAGCGCCGTCCACTGCAGCAACTATATACTAGTAGTATAACATGCTGCACATATAATACGAAGTACTTCTGAAGTATGTACATAAGCTGCAAGTACATACTGTGCTTGTGCTTCTATAGAAGTACTTCGTATTATATGAAGTATAGCATGATTGTGGTCTTTCTGGCGTGCCAGGTACATGTGTGCAACAGTTCTGGGTATGTTGTTGTGGTGCAGTATGAGTGACGTTGCGCGCTACAGCAGCCTCGACGAGGACTCTTCATGCAGTGCACGGCTTTCTACTGGAAGGTGGGGAATGGTTGCACTGTGGCACGCACGCCCATTTGATGTGGTATTTACCTACCTACTTCAAGTATACTTTGGAGGATGACGTATTAGAAATACGTACATCAACCGCAGGTGTGTGCAGCATGCAAAATATGTACCAGTGGTGCTGCTAGTGTATGTACTTCAAAAAGTGCTTCAAGTACTAGAATCGGAGTAGTGTGTCTGAAGTATGTAAGACCTTCAGAATTTATTGTTTTGGTGCTGTGTGCGTTACGTTTTGCGCTACAACAGCCTTTGACGAGGGACAACCTTGTCCAGTGCAAGGCCTGTACCGGTAAGGTTTTGACCACTTTTGCCAAGTTATATGTATGTATATATATATATATAGCGTTGTACTGCGTAGTATCAAAATTGAACAAAATATGCAACTTTTGAGGAGTCACCTGAAGGCTGCATCAAACTTAACGTGCAAGCACATGGTTCATGTATTTCAGTTGTATGGGACTAACATTTCAGTGCAGTGTGTGTGGCGTCACACACTAGCTACACCGGCCTTCCGGACAGCTCCGCCCAGCGGACGGCCTGTACTGGCAGGTGCGGTGCACCGTGGGGTCAGCTATGTTACACCTGAAGTGACCTATGCACCTTTGTACTGTAGTTCTTCAGTATACTTCGAAGTGTGTCGCAGTACTTGTCAGTAGAAAAAGTACAAGTACCAACGAATACTCATACCGACGATAACAAGAACTTCGGAAGTACATCTGCCACATCATCTCCCCCTGTTGATGAAACTACTGCGTAGTATCATAAAGTAATGTTCGAACTGTACTACACCCGGGCATTTTCCATGGCCACCAGTGGGCGTGCTGGCATGCGTGACATGGGCTCTTGCACCCACAAGTGCAAGTAAATAAAACTACGATAACACTTCGTAAAGTCTGTACACTCTTTTTGCATGATTTATGCAGGTGCTGTCGGAGGAGGAGCGCGAGATGCTGACCATGAACCTGGCCGGCCACCTGGGCAACTCGCAGCGCTTCATACAGGAGCGCATGATCGCCAACCTCAATTCCGTGGACCCTGACTATGGCCGCCGCGTGGCCGACAAGATCGCAAACATGAAGGTGGCAGTTTCACACATTTGCATGACTGTTTCGCCCATGGAACTTGTGTTCATGTAGAGAGCGGTGAATAGCGCTGGGTTGCAGCACAATTTCCTATTCCGCTCTTGCTATTTTTTTAAGTACTCGAGGCAATTTACCCCCCCCCCCCCCCCCCCCCCCCCCCCCTCCCTTCCCGTGCGGCGGTGTATGTTAATAAAAGTACTACTAGTAGTAGTATGTCCCCTGGTGTATCCTGCACGGCAGTGTCTTGGCTTAGCAACCTTTTAGATTTCCTTCACAATAAAGAAATCACCCCACGGCCTTCAGCCTGGAGTTTTGCCTTACATGCCGCAGCAACCGGGTTTGGCAAGCGTTTAGTGATGTACAATGCTTGACAGCAGCACCTACCCTGTAGGATATTTATGAATAGTGATGGGTCACAGCGTATAAACTTTTCGTTATACGCCGTATAACGTATGTAAATACGTTGTAAATACGTTGTACGGCGTATATCGTATGTGGATGGACGTATTTATACGGGGAGCACACTGTATATTGTATTTCCGGGCGTGGAAATACGTACAAATACGCCGTATTTTGTAGAACGTATAAAATACGTTATACGCTGTGACCCATCACTATTTATGAGGCGTGGGCTGCACTTCACCACTGCCTAGCTGGCATAATGCCGCCGGTGGCTGGTCAATCCACATGACACCCACAACAAGTTCAAACTTCACACTGCGTGGCCGATTTTTCAACGGCATGGCGGTGCAGTTTGCCACGCAATAGGACATGTCACTGGGTAGTCGTTCATGCAGCGGTGATGCACCACAGCAGCGTTCACAGCCGTCTTTGCTGCAGCCTCATTAGTACCGCCATGGCGTTTGTGCGGCACAGGCAGAACAAGCATCTTGCGTACACCGCCACAGTACTTCACACCTACTACTAGTAGTACTTTAAAGCACTGCAATGCTGCTTGCATATGCTCTCAGTATGCATGCTTGTAAGGTCACTGTCCTACTACTACTAGTTCGCGCGTGCGAGGCATGCGCGATGCTGGACATGCAATAAACGATTACTGTGTACCAAGTCTAGTACTTCATTCCCTTTTTCGTTTGAAGTGTGGTATCCTACCCCCTCCTTTCATTTTTGACTTGGAAAGTAGTACAGAAACCACATTTGTAGCCCAGGGCTCCGGTGGCCCCATTTTTTTGCGCGTCCCCACAACAGAATTTTCTGTCCCCCACTCCTCCCCCACATATGAGGTTGGGCCCGCGGAGGTGAACAGTTCAACGGCCCTGACTGTGTCCAACAGCGGTACCGGTACACGGCATAAAACTCATGCACGTTGGTGGTGGGCTCTTGAGTGCGCCTCACACCACCTCCCAGTCTTCGTTGATGGTGTGCACACTGGCGGCATGTACAGTGTACGTACTGACAGCACCACACCGTCAGCGAAGACTCAGACGTGGGTATGATGCGCACCCACGTGCCTGGCACCAACATGCTATAAACATTTTGTGCTGCGTACCGGTACTGCCACACAGCCAGGGTCGTTGGCCTGCTCTGCTGCCTGGGGCCAAGCTCTTACCAGGGGAAGTGGGGCAACAAGGATGTTCTGGTGTGGGTGATGAGCGCAAGAAAGCACGAGCCGCCGGGGCACTGGGCTAAGATTGGCTACTGTAGTGGTGCTGTCATAGCCCCCAACAGAACAGAGTATCGGAAAGGACAGTTGTGGACGCTACACTTCATTTGACCAGCTATCATGTGGCCAGGTCAGGTGCCACCCACCAGCTGCACATGCCATACCTCATCAACACACCAGGTGCAAATGCACCGTTGCGCAGCAGTCTGCAGCATCCTTAGCCCTGGATGAGTCCCACGGCACATGTGAGGTGACGACCATCTGGTGTTCACCAGGTGTACCAGTCACCCCACAGGCATTGGCCTGGCGCATTGAATCGCCCAGCCACGGCAGTATTTGGGCTTGGCATCTTTTTAGCCTCTAGCACACAAGCAGTTGCTTCTCCTCTGGCGCTGTCACACCACTCTGACATACTTGAGGCACTTCGAAGAACTACAGTAGTATGTCACACCACCACTGTGCATGGCACACGTACCTGCGCTGCTGATGCAGACCGCCCCTGCTCTCGCACTGCAGTCGTGATGATACGACACGACACTGACCTACACCACACCGCAGCACATAACACATGTGACTCGCCGGCGCGTGTAGGGTGTGGGCCACTGGTTCTGACCAAGTGGATAGATCTGATTCACCACACAGGCTTCGGCCTGGCATAATGCCCCAGCCACGGGAGTACCTGGGCTCAGTCACGTTTTTGGTTTCTTTCACATGTGTGTCCTCAAACCTGTGTTGCACTTGCAGGGCAAATCCCCCGATGCCAGGCCGTGCTCCGACAAGCTCACTGTCATCGAAGACGGCAAGCCCGTTATGGCCCCCGCAGTCTAAGGCCGCTGTGCTCAGCACAACTCGGATGCACAAGTGCTTAAGCGGAGGTGTGCTCAGCAGAAGCGCGCGCGGCCGGTGCTCGTCACAGCTCGGACCCAAACTCTCAAGCAGCGGCGTGCTCAGCAGGAGGTCGAGCACCCGGTGCTCAGCACAACTCGCCAGGCGTGGAGCAGGTGCGCTGTGCCTCTGCTATGAACTGATGTTTTAGCTTCAGCTGTGGTGGCATGGGCGGTGGAGGCGGGCAGTGTGCACAGGTGTAAAAATCATGGCATGCATGTGCACTCACACAACTTGTTGAGCGCAGTCACTGCAGGATCGAGCACCTTGTGCTTTCAGTACTGAGTGGGCAAATAGCATCCCCGCCAGAGCCATGTTTGCGCCTGGTCTGGGGGGGGGGCAGGGGCGCTTCTTGTATGCTGCCATACACACAGGCACGCAGGTGCTGCTGGCTACAGTATAGGCAGCATCCACATGTGAGCTGATCACAACTGCACGCATACTACTGCAGTGCATGGGTTGGTGTCTGGCACTGCGGCATGGTGCATTGCGCGGCAGCACTGCCAGCGCAGCATTATCGTGCACCGCAGCAGGTGCCAGGGTGACAGGACTGCAGCACTTTTGCTGAGCAAGGGGGCACATCCAGGTAGCACTGTGTGACAGTGTGGCATACATTCATTGTGAGCGGCAAGGTAGTGCATACACATGCATTGTGGGCGGCAAGGGAATGCTGCCGCACGTGCGCTTTGCACGCCGCAGCTTGCACCACACGGGTGCACAGCAGCATGCATGCGCACTTGAAAGCCACCGCTTATGTTTGCGGTTTCCATACGACATACCAGCTGGGCAGCGAACTGGCGTGGTAGTGCCAGCCTGAGGGATAAAGTAGCAGTTGAGGAGCTTCTGCACCGTGTCTCTGTGGCACTCACAGGCGCTGAGGCCAGCATATGCGGCACGCAATACATGGATTACATGGGGTTAGAGTGGCAGTGTCTCCCTTGTTCTGGCTGCTGTGACCTGTTCTGTTGCAGGTGTGCTGAAGCAGACACTGTGCGATGGCAAGCAGCGAGCACGGTTGTCTTGGTGTGGCTGCCGCGTTGCGTGTGCGTCGCTTTAACTGCACTTGTCCAGACGCGTCGCCTCGACGTTTTGTGGCCACTGACCCACATCTTCAAGCCAGGTGGCATCAGTCATGGGCACCGCCTGTAACATGCACATGGGAATGCGTACCCACTGCGGTTTGCCAGCTGTCATGCCCGGGCTTTGTAATGACCACATGCCGCAGCAGCGCGCTTGGAGGTGATGGTACGCCCAAGGCGCGGGCTGTGCAAGCAGCTTTGTCCAAGCAGCAGAGCCAGACGACGCAGTGCCACGGTCCAGCTGATACAGTGGGGGGCATCATGACGCTGCAGTGAACCTACCCCCAAAGCACACAGCATGGTGTCCACATGGCACACAGCTGCAACGGGCTTGACAACTGCTGCAACGGGCTTGACAACACAGCCACAGGAAGCAGCAGAGGCGCGGGGAGAGGTGCCACCTGGCATGGTGTATTGCGGGCATGCGTGCGCGCTACGCACCGCTGCTAGCACCAGATCTGTTGTCGACAAAGAGGCGTTTGCCATCGGTGCAAGGGGCTGAGCTGCCAGCCTCGGCAGGCTGAGCGCTGTTGATGTTGACGTTCACGTTGAAGTGGTGTGGCCTCAAACACGCTCTGGCAGCAAAGGGCGGTGTGGCAGTGCTGCGTGCCTGTCAAAAGTGGCGTGCAATGGCTGTGCCTCCCTCCACCGAGCCCAAAAATGTGCAAGACGTGCACAGCCGGGTGGCAATTGATGCAGCTACTGGCGCAGCATTCAACACCTACTGCCTCCCAAAAGTGCCCCGCCCGCAGCAGCAGAGTACCGGTGCTCTGTCCGGCAAAATACAGTGGTGGTACTTGCTGCTCTGTGTTGACACTGCAGAGCTGCGCAAGGGTGCAGCTATCAAGGAAAGAGGGGCAGGCCTAACGGCGCTGTGGCCACCGCCACAGCAGGCGTGGCAGTGGCAGAGCGCACATTGATTGCAGCAGCTTACAGTAGTGTCCTGGCGCACCTACGCGTCTGTGACGCCGTGTGCTCCGCTGCGCTTCCTGCCGCCACTGCTCTACGCACAACACCACCACAGCCACTGACCGTCGCTGGCGCATCGGATTCACCCCCTCCCAGCGTGTGCGGCCAGTTTTTTTGCGGTGGCAGCACCCCTGCGGCCCGCCAGCAAACAACCCCGTGGCTACCGCCGTGCTGCGTCTCAGCGCGATGGCGTGAGCGAGTGCCGGGCAGCGCCTTAGCGGCAAGAATGTTGGTGGCGTGTGTGAGTTGGATCAGGGGTTGACACGCACATTAAGGCGCATGCGCGTGATGACGCGGGTGTCCTCCTCTCTCGCCCATGCACGGTCGGCGCCTGCGATGCAGAAGTCTACGCCGCTCAGCAGGCTGCCCAGCGACGAGCAGAACACCTGGTGGCAGCGGCGATGGTGGCAGGAGGGACAGCCGCGGCGGCAGCAGCGGCCGCGGTAGCGGCGGTGGCGGCGGGAGCAGCGGCGGCAGCAGCAGCGGCGGTAGAGGCGGTAGCAACAGCTTGTTAGAACCTCATGTGCGCACATGTCAAGAAGTAGCATGTCTATAGAGGCGCGTGTACAGTACTTCATACTTCAACAGGTACTTCAAGTGCCACATGCGTCACATGCTCGTAGAAGCATATTGAAAGAAGTACAGCACACACGTCACATGCAGCCACAAACAGGTGTGCACACATGAGTGTATGGTACATAGTTCTACTGACTTACCTAGTACTACGCTGCACTACTAGAAGTAGTTGTGCACATGGCATGCTAAGTTGTGAGCGTGTCTGTATGGGGCCGCGCACATGCCAATCTTGCTTCACGCCGGCTTGTATCGCCCGGGCCGCGCACAAGTGCAAATGGACAAAAGTACTAGCATGATTATACTTCAAGAAGTAGTAACAGGATATGCCCTTACAAAGCACAAGTAGTGTAAGACTAAAGTATGCACACATGTCTATCCTGAGGCACACAACGTACCTGCACGGGGACTGTGGGCGGCACTGCCGAGGCGGCGTCCGACTCAAAGTGTGCCTCCAGCAGCAGCTCTTGTGTCGCTTGTGTACACGTACAGATGTTGATTTACAAAGGACATGCACACGACTGAAGTGTGCACACATGTAATTCGAAGTAGCCACATCACTTGTGCGCACATGTGACATATTTGCCCGAGGCACAACGTACCTGCACGGGAACCGCGACTGGCACTGCCGAGGCGGCGTCCGACTCAAACTGTGCGTCCAGCAGCAGCGCTACCCACATTCCACATCATATATGTATATGTGTACTTCGATCAATACATGTACTTGAAGTACTCCAATAATGCTAGGAACACGTGGTATACACATGTGGATGTTCACCAACGATGTGTGCAAACTCTCATGTGTACATACTTCAAGTACACCTGAGGCACAACATACCTGCATGGGAACCGCCGGTGGCACTGCCGAGGCGGCATCCGACTCAAACTGCGCCTTCAGCAGCAGCTTTGCCCACATTCCATGTCATATTTCGAAGTGTACTACCGGCACTACTTGAAGTACCAGGAAAAACATGATAAACACATTAATACATAAATTCCTCAACAACTTGTGCACACACACATAGGCTTCGGCCTGGCATTGGCCCCAGCCACAGCAGTATCTGGGCTTAGCAGCCTTTTAGGTTTCTTTCAAACATGTGAAACATACCCACATACTTCAAGTACTACTTCAAGTGCATGTGATGCACAACGCACCTGCACGGGAACCGCCGGCGGGACCGCCGAGGCGGCATCCGACTCAAACTGCGCCTCCAGTAGCAGCTTTGCCCCAGGCTCCAGGGAGTCCACTCGCCACGTTGCAACACAGCGCGCCCCGCTCCACTCTCCAGGCGGCTTCATGGCGGGCGCCGGCCTTACGCCGCCGCCGTGCGCAGGCGCAAAGACGTGCACAATCACGCTGCTCAGCGCTACTGTGAGAGTGGGGTTGGCGGCCACCTGGTGGTGGCGGCGGTGGTGGCGGCGGTGGTGGTGGTGGCAGCGGCGGCGGTGGCAGCGGTTAATGGTGGTGGCGACAGTAACGGAAGCAGTTATGCGGTGGCAGCGGCAGTGGTGGCGGTGGCGGCGGCAGTGGGTGGTGGTGTCAATGGCGGAAGATGCAGTGGTGACATGGCAGGAGCAGCAGCAGCAGGCGTGGCAGCAGCAGTGGTGGCACGGCGCATATCCTTCAAAAGTACTATCTCTGGATTCATGTACGCTGGCATGTGTGGCATGGGGTCTTGCACGCTCACGGGCGAAAATAAATACTCCTGTAAAACTACCAGCAGCATGTACACAAGTATACCACTGTGTGATGATGCACTGTAACACTCTACAGGTAGCAAATACAACACCCTAACAAATACCATAGGTAACACAATTTGGGCATGTACAGGGATGCGCGCTTGTGGTGGCACGGCGCATGTATACACTTGTATTGCATCGTCCTGTGTGACGATACGCTGTAGCACCTACTATCACACGTACTCCAGCAGCAGCAGTGATAATTAATACTTCGTAAGTACTTCCGGTGACCTCGTGCGCGCACCTGTACGGAGATGCGCACGTGCGGCGGCGCGGCGCGCTGGCGGCACTGCACGCGCACGGGCACGGGCTTGAGCGAGGGCGCACAGCGGTACACCAGAGCAGTCTGGTACCTGCAGAACATGGGGTGGCAGCACCACAACCAGTTGCTGATGTGTGTACTTCTACCATATTGACGTATGTGGCGGCACCAGCACAAAAAAAATGGACATTGCAGCACAATCATGACTGCCGTACATGAAAATCATCAGTAGTACTTCAGACGTGCCCATATACCTCAACCTACAGCTGGTGACCCCATGAAGCTGTCAAAATGGGAAATCGACGGGCGCAGAGCTACAAGGAGAGTTAGGCGACGCCACTTCGCACAGCACCCCAGGAGGGGTAGGCGCACGGGATGGCA